>SRHC01000226.1:694853-828909 GCA_004794325.1 Pomacea maculata
CTCTCTCTCTCTCTCTCTCTCTCTCTCTCTCTCTCTCTCTCGCTCTCTCTCGCTCTCTCTCGCTCTCTCTCTCTCTCACAGCACACACTTTTGGTCAGATTTTTCTTTCCTTCTTGATATTATTTTTCCCATTGTTTTCTTAAATATCATTTCATCGCGATATGCAAGAGATTTGGAATTTGTTTCATTTTTCTATACAATAAAACTATTATTGCTTTTCATTGGTTCCGGACATTATTATTCCAGTGTCTGCTCTTATCTTTGTCCTCCTTGTGGTCCTTTTTGGCTCTACATCACTTCGTAATTACTTTTGTTTCGTGTTTTTATTTTATTTTTATGCGTTCTATTTCACTCCTTTTTTCATACTTTACTTGTTATGCGTTGTCTGTTTACATTTTTATAAGTCTCATAATTTTAATTTAAATTTTTAATTTTTTATTTTAATTTTAATTATGAGCGCTGAAATAGACTTTTATTTATCTGTTTCTGTAAAGAAACCTGTGCTTGCGCTGAGATTTCGATTCTACTTTGTGTCCTGAAGATTCCCTGTAACACTAACGATCATAGAGCAATAGGGGAGAAATTTTAATCCAGACCTGATTGGGTGTCTTCCATAGTCGGTGATGCACGACCTGATCCGGCGCTACATAATGAACAAACAAAGAGGTCCGCAGAAAGGCGAGGGCGTCACCGAGGACGACATCAACGAACTCAAGCAGGACGTCTCGTCCTTCCGCTTCGAGCTGCTGGAGATTCTGCGCAACAATGGCATGAAGACTCCCAACCCCACCCAGCCCAAGCCCACAAGTAAGAAACTTCGGTATTGGAAGACATTGACAGGTGGCCGCGATGTCAGCTTTGAGTCGTTGCACAGTTCCGACCCTGACTAAGGCCCCACTTGCCCAATTCATTGTTCTCCCTTGGGTTTTTTCGCCTCCGACCTCATACATTTTAAGCAGTACAAGCCTTAACGTGGCCCATGCCCACCAGGATCCGTTCCGTGCTGACGATTGATTATCGCCCATTTTAGTATTTTTCTGATTGAAGTTGTCTCTCCCATCACTTGATAGTCATGAGTATGTGTTATCTGTGAGTTTATAAATACTTTAATGGATTCTTTCAGCAGACTTCTGTCCTTCTCTTTCTCGAACATTCCTGTAATAATTCCTGTAATCTCCCAGGGAGTTTGAATATGTAATTTTAAAAAATCAGTACTGAATTTTTTTTTATCAAATACTTTAAATAAAAGTGAATGAAATAAGTGATTCATGGCAGCGAGCGCTCTGTCATATATGAGTGAGTGAGTGTGTGTGTCAGCGGCAGTTAATCTGTGTATGTGGTTGCCTCAATAACATTTCTTTAAAAGTTGTTTTCGCTTTTGTCCGTTTGTTAGTATTTATGGCCACCGGTACTCACATTTACATGTCAGGGCTTTACAGCCGTCCACTGCGACTGTCCACAAACAATTTTGTAGTTTTTCCGATTCTACTGTGGCTTAATTATTACATGATACTCTACTGTTATTAATATTTTTCGATGATTGTATAATTATGCCGGACAAAGGGTTGTGCATCTTTTAAAGGGGCGGAGAAAGGATGTCAACTGTTTAATCAATACAGTTGCAGTAGTTTTTTTTTTTCATTCTGATTTTGATTATGACTTATTTACTATTACAATTAGTTTTTCATTAGCATCTAAAAATGTGCTGAACAAGCTACATACAGAGTAGCTGAAATTTAACTGTACAAAATCCTTCCTTGGGAATCCCTGGAAGAATATATAGTTTGATATTATTTATGCTGTTGTTCTGATGAAACCTTGTGAATAGTCGTACTTGTCTGTCAGCAGCTTGTATCCCTCTATTGGAAGTTTAATGTCTTAGTGTTCCTTTCTCATTTCGTTAAATACTACTTATAAATATTTTTATTCCTTGTTTTCTTAATTATTAGTTTATGTCTCACATGAGGTATCTCGCAGCTTCCGTTTTAGTAGGCAGAAGTACGTTTATTGCTGTTGTCATGAATTTGGATGTTAGACTATAATAATTCGATGATAAAAATTTATGGTGATATTCACATTTATTTGTAGTGTTCGTGTTGATTTATTGAAAATAACAATGTTATATGTTGGCCTGTTTAAATATTGTCACATGACTGTTAAACCTATTTGCTAGAGAGTTCTTCCAGTCTGTCCGTTATCAAAAGAAGCAATACTGTACTCTATGTTCTCTATTGTAAAGAGATTCTTTATGTGCAATTCTTGTCTTGCATTGGATGAATATATCTTAATTATCTTTCAGTCTCCAGCTTTAATATTTGCTTTCATTTGAATTATTCTTACTTGTAAGCCCTGTACGGGAAGAAGAAAAACTACAAAACTTACAAACTACCATAGTTTACTTGATTAGCAGCTCGTGGTGCAGACATTTCTTGATTGCTTCATTTTCGAGCACTTATCTTTTTAACAATCGGTGATACTTGGCACATGGAATATCATATAATTTAGAAACTCATATGTCTGCCTTTGAAAGGGCAAAAGTAGTAAGCAAGGTGGTTTTATCAAGACGACTGGACCCCTGTGGTCTTCTAAAGCTGGCGGTGATGATGCATTGAGGACGGAAATGTCCTTCCACAGAACTTGGAAAATTTCCCCAAAAGAATTTCCTGCAGCATTCTGCTTCAGCATGACTACTGTTTTTATACTAGTTTTACTTCCAATGCCTCCGCCTTGACAGGAAATAAGCTGTCTGTGACTCTACATAACGGATGTCGCTTGCGTGGCAAAAGTTATTTTCAAAGCCGACTGTAAAGTAGTTCGAGTGTTGTTCTGGTATTCGTGCGCATGCTTTTCATTTTCTGTGTTGCCCCTTCCTCAATCCAAATGTTTGAATGACTGAAAACTTGCGTTCACCAAAACAAGGAAATGCCCCTGTATCACGTGACACATGTTATATAGAGGCTTGTATTTTTTTTGTACACTCATACTTTCCTGAAATACCTTGCTAGAAATTTTGCTTTTTTTCACTGAATCAGGTAGCATAAAATGTGTAAATTGTAAATATAATGCCGAAACACATGTGTCCATGTCTAACAAGTTTACACAGATAGAGTTTTGCATTTTATAGAGTGCATTGTTCTCGAGAGATGTGCTGCTCAGTTTTTGGACAGGTCTTGTTAATGTGGAATGTATTGTTAAGACCTGTAAGAGGTTTTGTATCGCTAATAGGAAATAGTGCCACTGCAATCAACTCTTCAGTTTGTTTCAGCTAAACATACGTGCAAATTTCTTATGTTTAGTCTCTTGTTTGTGCTTTCGAATATATGCAAATTAATGAGAAGAATGTGTGATCCTTGTGACAATAACGAGTGCAAAATATTAAATGTTAAATTTTTCATTTCTGTAAGATTAATGCATATCAGTGTGATGTTTGATTTCAAAGCCAAAACCTGTAGGATTGAATCATTTCTCTTTGATTGTCTGCCAATCACCTTTGTCTGTCTGTCTGTCGGTCGGTCGGTCGGTCGGTCTGGTCTGGTCCGGTCCGGTCTGGTCTGATCCGATCTGGTCCGTCTGTCTGTCTGTCTGTCTGTGCCGCCTTGGTTTACCGTCTCTACCTATTTGTGCGAGTAAGTAGATGTTTGGGAAGGTAAAATGAGTGTTTAGCAGTTAGACTTCTATTCATGTTTTGTATGCGGTGTTTGTACTCGTCACAGGGTTTAGGTCAAAGTGGCAGCGTTAAAGAAAATGTTTTACCTGTTATTCCTCCGCCGCCAACAACCCAACCAACAAACGTATTTTCATTCTGTTTTTTAACTTATTGTCTGATACTTTCATTTCAACTTCCTCTGCTTTTGACTGTTCATTAGAACACCTGTGTTACCTGTCCTTTAAAAATGACACATTGTAATTTCAATTCTCAAAAGTTCTGTCCTCCATTTTCCTGTCAATATTTCTGATAAACCTGCTTTAATTTATCAGTTGATGCAGACGTGACAGTGCTTATCTTGCCTTCATTAATCACTCTGTGACGGTTTATGGTGAAGCTAGAACGAGTTGAAGAATAATGAGTGTTTGGGACAAGGAGAATTTTTCGTTCTTCCTTCTCTTTGTGCGAGATTTCTACAGATAATTTGCTCCATCCTCTCCTCCTGGAGTTTCCTTTGTTAACTCTTCCTCTTTCAGAAAGATGTACATTTTTATCGTTCCCAACAGTCACATCTTCAGTGCACTGGATTTCTGAACAAAAGGTCGAAAGTTTGAAACTCGCTCGGACCAGTGGTTGAAAAAAATCCCCCTTCTTTTATTTCCAATAGGCGCCTTATTCACAGCCTTATTCTCATGGTAGCGAGCGTGGAGATCAAAGATATAAGATCCGCATGCTACACACCGACTTCTGCGCACGGTGAACCACTCACAGTTCACAGCATTTTTTTTTTTACCATTAGCCTATGGGAGTTTTCCCTAATGTTTACGTCTTCCTCTTGTATAGGTTAACCAAGAAATGGACAAATTTCTTTTAAACACAAAACATTTGCGCCTGGTGCTCGCCAGACGAGAATAAAACTATCTCCATCTGTGTTACGACGGGTCGTTTTGTAAAACCTCAGATACTCCAACGCCCTGCCTCTCGGGTCACCAAGAGGTCAGCATCTTCACCACGTGGACCCCTTCGTCAAATCTTACAAGTACATTCTTCTTCGTTTTACCATAATGTCCTCCAGCCATAAGTGTCGGTATTTTTATCGTTGAAAGTTGAAAATACCCTAAACCTCTTCCTGGTTTGCTCTTGTTCTTGATCACCATGGCCTTGACTCACTTTCTTGTCTTTGTCTTCCCTTTCTCGCCATCATTGAAAACATTGATATAGAAAAAAAATAAGGTGAGAGCCAGCAATCTTCCAATTTGCCTTGATAGTAATAAACTGTGCCCAGTAAAAGAATTTTTCCACAATTTCCAAGTGACCTCGTTGTCGAATTCCCCTTTAACGTTTTTGTACTCTTTTTAAAGGCGCACTGTTGTATTTTTCAACAAGTGGCATTCTGCACACTCTGCAGGTCAGAGCATCCATGTGTGTACACTGACCAGCGTCAATGCATTGCAGTCGTCCGTGACCGCAGTTCAAATTCACATAATATGATGATGTTTATTATTTTAGTGGATTAGTTTACAATTTGGATGTTGACGATGTTCATTTTTTGTATAGTATATTTGTTCAAGTTTTGAATGTTTACTTGTGTTTTCTAGGTTACTTTCCTACTACTACCTCGCCTCCCTGTTTCTTTTGCTGGGTGCTTGGATTTCCTAGTTTTCTGCAAGACTGAGCAACAGTGTGCAAAAAATAATAATCTTCTTTTTATTCATTTTATCATTAATCTGAAACTTTTGTGTTCCCCAAATTATAATCATTATTATTATAAGTTAATGAAAAAATTCAGTAAAAAAAATTGTCGTTAGTGCTAGGACAGTGGTCACCTTTTTCTAAAAATAAATCTTCACTGGTGATGTCATATCTAACAGTCTATTCTCTGAGCTGGAAATAGAATTTTAATGGGAGCTAAGAGGTGAACACGTTCATGAGATCTTTCTGTTTTAGTTGTTGCACAGGTAAAAGAAATTACAAATCGTGATAGTTACGATACATCCAGTCGTCTGTTATTTTCCTTTTTTTCAATTCTTGTTCATTTTGCAATATATGCTTTTTCCTGTCCGGTTGTGAATGTTTGAATACTCGGACAATTTTATTTTAATCGTCGAGAGAAACAGGTGATGTCGAGGGTTGAAAAGAAAGCGTGAAAAGAAACCTTTCTAACAGCTGTGCCCACCCCTGAAACATTTACAGACAGCTGGAAGCAAAGAAGAAGTGTGGCCCAGTCGGCACATTCATTCATCCGCATCATTCCCTCTGTTCTCAGACCATGTATCATTCATTCACAACCGCTACAGAAAGTAACTTACTGATGTTCCGCTAGTTGCAGTCTCCACGCAAATATTTTTGTTATCCTTATCGCATCTTTTTGTGTATTAGAAGATTTTTTTAGATACTCTTTTATTGAATGCTTAGCTAAACTAACAATGTTTCGGTCTTCAGTTATCGATGAAACATTGTTGCTGGAAAAGACCTTCTGTGGAAAAGACCTTGAGGTCTGTGTAACATGTTGTTGCATATTGTCCATCATGGAATAGCATTCTTCAGCTGAATTTTGTCAATGCATTTTTTCTTCTAGCTTCGATTTGACTTTTTTGCACAAACTTTGGATGTTCGTGCAGACAAGTTTGAAAAATATGATTATTTGTTAGAGTTGTTTACTTTCATTAATGGTTTTGTACAGTACAGACCACTTCGTAGATTCCAGTGTTGAGCAGCACTTGTTAAGCCAAAAATATAACCAGAGTTTAAATACAAAAATTGTGTCTGTTAACATTTATATGTTTGTAGATTATATGTTTGTGACTTTCTTTATTTCTTTCCTTCTTTTGTCGTTTATTGCTTTCTGTCCTTATTTCTTTACTTTTTCTCTCTTCTTTCCTTTTCCGTTCTTTATATGTTTTAATAGTTACTAAATATATTTAAGTTAGATACTGATGCATTTTAAAAAATGTTAAGTGTGCTTTAGTATTCAAATTTTAATCAGAAGCAAAGATACTTTGGTAGCAGAAAGTTACACTTTCAAGCTACGAAACAGAAAAAGTACGGAGGACTTAATATCTCTCACACGAAATGGGGAAATATTTAGAATTCCTTGAAGACCCATTTCGGGTAGATTGGAGGTTTGTGGAGCTTGAGGTTCCACGATGGAGTGCTATCATCGCTGTGGGAAAAAGAATTTAAAAAATAGGTTACTGGGGTTGGCCTGGACATTTCCTTTACAAACGTCTTTGCAAATAACACACCTACCGAGTTCGATACCCGCATGCTCAGCTTGGCTGCAGTTGGAGTGGCCTCATCTGTTGTACAAAATGGTCGTTTGTTTCGTGCCGTTGCATGAATGTTGCTGGTGGTTATTACAATGACGACATTGTGACTCGACATGGACGACAATGATGTACACATGGACACTTACAGTCTGTGTGCTGACAATGCGCATTTGATAAATAGTCCAGACAGTGATTTGCTGCTGCTATTGACTCTTCACGCTGGAGTCTGCTTTGCTAAGTTGTATATGCTAAATTTATTCATTTTTAAACCTATAAAACCCCAAAACAGTATCTTTTTCAAGTTGTTTTTAAGATCCAAAGGATATGTAATTGGTTTCTGTTTCAGTAGCTACCATCTGTGTGTAAATTTAAACAAAATAATTTACAAAATGGATTTCCAAAACAAAATGAAATAATAAGATCTTGGATCATTCTGAAATAACAATAAGATTTACAAATTTTCAACAGGTGTAAAAATGTTCGTTTTGTTCTGTTAATGTGTCGACTCAAAGCATTACGCAATGGAAGCACTGCGCGTGCTTGCTTGTACTGAGCGCATGAAGCATGAAAACATCAGGCTTGTACATGCACGTGCAAACATTTATGAGTGTGCGAGCGTGCATACTTTTTGCGTGTGTTTTTAATTATGGCAGGCATTATTTCGATTCATCACAAGAAAATTCACAATCTCCAACAACATTCTTTGTGTATTTCATGAAGTGGATATACGCAGGTCCAAGCAAGAAGGTAGGAGTTGTTTTTAGTCATCTGTTTAAACACTTCCACTCCATTTCATTGATGACCGCATCAACAACCCGTTGTCTACAGTATATTCATGATACTACTTATATCTTGTTTGTACATGATAAACAATTGTCACTAGACTTTTACATAAATATTGATTTCAAAGGATGACCATTCCATGGATTTAACAACCATGCTAATACGAATCTCTGTATGATCTTGTTTTTCACTTCCTATGGCTTAAAGACCAGTAACAGTGAATAGACGAAAACAAAATTACATTGACTGGCAGGAGACCTTTGTATTTTCTGTTCTTGATAATGTGCGTTTCGAATAGTGCTAGTAGCGGGGATAGAAGGATAAGTATTTAATAGTGTCAAAGTCTTTGTAATTGTCAACGTGATTAATTTTGAAAATATTCAACTGACGGAAACCCTTCACGGGAAAAAATCCAGGCCGTTTCAGTTTGAAAGAGATTGCTGCAAATAGGTGTCTCCTGTTCTTATAATGTTCCCGTATATTCTAGTGTAGGTCAAATGGAAGGTATTTTGTAAGTAAGGTACCCGATATGCATGTTTGGATTCCATAGAACTGATGTAAAGAAAGTTTGAATCCGTAACTGCGGTTTTGGACACATTCTCACTTGAAAACCCATCGTGTCACTTATTTTCCGTCTAGCAGATGCTATCTACCGTCGATGAAGCAGCGATGGCAAGGTAACAACTTTTAGTGCATTTTGTTGACTTGCTGACTTACATTCACTGGGCAGGCATGTAACACTCATCGGTCTTGTCTCATCTCAGAATGATACTGAAAAATTTAACTAATCCAGTTAACGATCAATTCTTTAACCCCAACCCGATGGTCACTCTGTTTTTTAATGTTTTCTTCGAGTATCGTTGTTGTATATGTATCTTTTGTTTATTATTTGTGTAGTCCCCTGCCACAGCCGAGAAAACAACTTGTTTACTGCCTGTGTCCATGTTGTGGTGGTCCTATTTGTGTTTTCAGCACCATTCACAGAGCTTTGTTTCTTTTCGAGCACTTTCTACAGCCCTAGTTATACTTCCGTGACTTGCATTTTCTCGCCCACCCTACCTGCTGATGCTCTTTTCTACTGGCTGAGATGACCTACGGGGTGCTAGCTGTCCTGTGCCGTGCGCCCGCTTGGCTGTGTGTTGCTCGAGTGGTGATGCCTGCAACGCCACCGTCCTCTGCAATACCTTCCCCTGACCTTCGGCCTCTAGGAGGGCTAATGGGACCTGGTGGTTCACCTCTCGGCACACTACTTTTGGCAAAGGTTAGAATCTCCCGACATAAATGTCAGCTGTTTGCTGTGTCGTCTGGTCAGCATACCGTCTCTAGTGAATCGATGTTCACAATCACGCCTGTTTTCACATGACCATCCCAAAACAGAGAGACTGTGTAAAGTTCAAACATGGTAACTTGATGAATATAGCTAAAGGCTGTAGCACGATGAACATTCGCATAGCTAAACATCGTGCAAGAAGCGAGAGAAAATATTTTATTTGTAGCAGCATGGCTAAGAAGCTAGAGGAGAGAAAGGTGTTCAAGGTTTTAAAGTAGCTTTGAGAATGATTCCTCTGACCAGGCAACAAACTCCATGTATCCATGACATCAGGTAACTCTGTCCCAGTCTCTTTCCAGACATCTCTTCCATCTCTTTCTTTTGCAACTATCCGACTGCTTATATTTTGCTTTGCCTGCAAAGCCAAGCACCTTGCCTACCTTTCTTTTGTTTGATATCAGTGTGCAGCGCTTGATAAATATTTTTCTTCACTTGCACACTTTTTGGGGCGACAGGTCGTGGCGTGTTCAATGCTACAAATAAAATTAGCATCTGAAACTATTGCCACTCGCAGGGGCCAGCAACTGACTGGTAAAAGAAAAGGCAGGGTGAAGAATTAAAATTGGGTTGGTTTCAAAGAGGCAAGTGAAGTGAAATAATTACCAAGTGATCTTATGCTACTATGCTTGCTTTCTGCGACTGCTACTAGCAGCTGTTTGGGTTGACTGTCCGTTCCCAGCCTCAGGCTATGCCATTTTAAATTTGCATTTAAATAATGCCTAGTGTTCCTGACAGATGCCTGTTCGTAAATGAAAATACATTTGTTTATTTGTTTTCTTTTATAGTTACAAGTTTGTAATAACATTTACCCCTATGCACTATATATTTTTTCTATGAATCTGTGTTGCATGTAATCTCATTGATGTTGTCTGCATGTCTCAGTATTTGCTTGCCTTTCGTGCTTATATTTGTGAGACCTCAAATATACTATCTCTTGTCTCTTGGATGGGCAAAGTAGAATGCACTAATATATATGGAAAGTGTTTTTGGAAGCACAACAAATATGCGATTGCGAAATGTGTCTGCAGAGATGAGCGCCTCCAAAAATAGTTAAACTTATTTTATTATTAACTAATTAAATAAACACCCCACATTGTTAATGTTGGCCACATCTTGTATCTTGTGTGAATGGCTGCATAAGTTGCTTCTTTCGGAAACTTTGTCTTTCTTGTTGTAAAGCATAAAGCACCGTATGTACTTTTTTTAAACAGGCAAAAGATGTTTACATGCTATCTTTTAACAAACATTCACTTGCATTCGTTTAATTAAGAAAAAGAGCGTAGAATCAAACGAACTGATTGTCAGATCAGTATTTTAATTTGCGATCTGTTTCTCGCAATAATCATGTGTTACATTTATGCATGTTTGTTTTTGGTTAATCGATGCAATTTTGTTTCAAATGTAATTCGGAAATACCTGTCCATGGTGTATTTTTAACAAGACATTTGTAATGGACTGCACGTGCTGTACGTAACGCTGTAATCACTACTGCACCGGACGGGAAGAGACCATGGTTTACATGTTTACATGTTTACTTACTAGCACTACACGTCGCACCTGCTGCTGTAACTCACTGTATTTTTAACTCACAAAAAGTACAGACTGGACGATCACAAGTAGACCTGCAAGAATATGGCATTTGAACTAGCGGTGCACAGATGTTCTTCAGCACCGCACAGTGTTTCCAACATTTAATATGAGAATTCTCTGATACTTAATGTGCTGTGTACCTCTTTCTTTATTTTTTTTTTCCTTACTTTCTTTCTTCTTTCTTTTTTGTGCACATGTATACTACTATTTTTGTAAAATACTTAACAGTTATGAAATTATGTGTTTGTTTAGAGAAATCATATTTAAGATAAATTAGTTGCCACGAAGTTGTGGTGCGTACTGTTCATTAGATATTAAATACTGTAACGAAAAATTTATTAGGTATGGATATTTTGTCATTTTCGTTTCTTCGTTTGCTTTTTAAAAATAAATTTTTCATTTTTATATTGAATATTTTTGTATTTGAATATGTATTGATCACCCATGAGAATACAAAGGTGCGAAAGAATATAAAGTGATATTTACCTGACATTTGCGTCAAAGAAGTAGGCAAAGTCTCCATTATTTACAGAGTTGTAAATAAGTGACAGTCACATAAGGAAATCTGTCGTCAAGTACTTGTAATATAAAATCATTCAATCATTTTATTTTTAGTTCTTTCTGTGTTTGTTGTGTCTTTTCTTGCACATCAATTTCTTAATATAGTTCTTTTCAACCTTCTCTCATCATTCATTGCTCTTTATTTTCTAAGTCTCCTGTATGGAATACATGTTGTGCGACAGAGAAGGGTTCGCCTGGTTCCAAAGAGAGTGCTACTTAATAAAACAAAATCTGCCGCCCCATTCTGTATTTTTTCCCAAGCCCTGACTAAACTATTTACCCAATTTCTTTATCTCTCATTCCTTTACCGCCCCCTATGAAGGAAGACTAGCGTGCGTATCGTAGTTTGATTGGAGTATGTGTGGCATTTTGGCTTCTTGCCTTTGTCTGAGTCCTCTACCATTGGACTCTGCAGTAAGCAGTTTCTTCCGTTTGTTTCAGATCGCAGGTTGTCGCGCAAGCGAAGCACGATAGCCTTGGACCGACTGAGAAGGTCGTTCTCCTTCCAAACGGCCAGTCCCAAAGGCTCCGTCAAGTCCCTCAGCAGGGACTTTGCAACCAGGAGGTCTCCGAGCTCGGAATCCGTGTCATCTAATCCCAACATGGCGGAAGTAGACGTCACCATTGAGAAGCAGCTCCTACGTCGCACGCACAGCAATGGCATCCCAGAAACGATCCTGGAAGAGGAGGAGAGGATCCGGCGAGAGTCGCTGAAGCCGGTCAACGGCGACCTGCTAAGGCGTGACCCGCACGACGAGGGGAGGGACGCTACGAAGGAGGGTGCTTCAGACAGCAAGTCGCTGGACGAGGCCGACGACAGCCTGTTGCGGGAGCTGCAGATGAAGCAGAACGGCGACGAGGGGTTGGGGGAGTCGCTGGACCGGAACTCGGAGCTGAGCGACCGCGACTCAATGTCCCGGAACGGCAGCAGCAACGTGGTGGAGATGCAGCCGGCGGGCGACAGTGTCGTCGGCACCAGCCTGCACCCGCAGACGACGTCAGACGGAGATGAGCCCCCGGAAAGCCCCGGACTCACCTTCCTGGATCCGGAGTCAGCAAGGAGGGTTACATTCATGTGAACGCGCTTCCGTAGTGGGGAGACGCATTCACATTCCTGGACAAGTGTAAGCTTTCTCTGAACGGGTAACTTCGTGACAGCTGGGCTGGAAGTAAACTACAGAGAATTCATATGAATCTCTCTCCGAGTATTTGCACCAGAAGAAGAGCATGAAGCAGGACGAGCATCAGCCATCGGGTAATTTATAGTTGTGAGAGTCATTTATAGAGTGTAGTTTATAAACTTGCTGAGTTCCGACAACGTTTGCTGCAGAGTTTGGAGAAATGGTGCTCTTTTAACACTTCTTCAAAATACAATGGAAGGAGAAGCTTTGTGTTGGCAAATCGCCATTAGCGTAAACATAAATAAATAAAAGGACACAAAGATGCCCTTCCTTGTGGAAGATGTACGGAAACTTTGCAATTTATATTCGCTGAGGAGCGAACCAGACCTTACTTCTTGAAGCCTTCTCGGCGAATTAACCTTAACAAAAATGTTTCCTTCATTCCAGTGAAAATCGTTCACGAGCGAAGCTGGCGCTAGTGCATGACACACGAGAAAGTGTCATTGACAGCAAGAAGCGAACTGAATCATAACAAGATAGACATTAGGTTGTTTTTTTTTTAGGTGTGACCGTGTGTTACAAACACTGAATAGTCAGTTATTCAAGTTCGTCTTGTCCTATATCAGAAAGCAATATAATTATTGTATACACTAAGAACACTAAGAACAATATTGTTCTTATGTCCATCTATTCCGACCGCTTAGTTTTAATTCTGCATGGATAAAATATTGCAATGCGCCATTGCCGTTTGTTGTGGACCTATTTCTCCTCAAGGAGTAACAAGGAATAAACTAAACATTTCCGTTAACAAAAATAAACAAGGTTTCTTTTTGGCACACACGATAGATAAAAGAAATAATAATAAACCAGTCTAAAAAGTGACGGCAGGAGAGTGTCCTTGGTGTTACCTGTGACAGATTTATGGCAGATTTCTCTGTTTCCGCATGATGCCAAAACGATTTTCAGGAAGATGAACCAGAAATTCAGTAGTGGACAAAACAATAAAGTAAACAAGACTGAGTAAGAAGCTGGTTGGCGTAAGTGTAAGTATACAAAACAGTGTGCTGCTGTACCCATCGCACAGATTCAAAAACATTAAGATACCCTACGTGTACATCAGCTGAGCAACTCTGTGTTTGCGGCCCCCGCTCACCGTCAGGTGCGGTCCAAGGGACATAACTGCTGCAGTCACGAGCATGTAGGAGTAGCGGAACCTGACGCGTCAGGCCTTACGCGTGACAAACATTCATTGTCAAAGTGCTATTTATTGACTCAAGTTATGTGTTCGTGACTCAAGCATTGTATGTGATTTTAGGACAAGTATTTTGCTGTTTGTACCAGAGGACAGGTGAACAACTTCACCAGGTAAGGACGGGTAACCCTTTTTATTAGGCTCTACGAGCCTTTGACCTGTTGCATACCTGCTTATGAATACTCCACCCATGATATCAGTCGATGCACTCTTTCCCTTCAATGTAGACTGCACACTGTGCATCTCGCGTTTCTTGCGTTTTTTGTTGTTATTTTTGTTGATAGTCTATTTTATTTTATGGACTCTCCGTACATGTATCACCCAGCCAACGAAATTTGTGTATTTCATTAGGAAGTCAATAAACAGATTTGTTGATGACACATAGCAACTGTAATTTTAATCATTACAGTGACATTTTATAAATTTTGTTTTTACTAAAGTTTTTATTTGAAACTGTGGTCGTAATGTTGTGTTTCATCATGTTAGTAGTTCTTACTCCGTTTGATTGTGATATATATATATGTCGTACATTATTTCCATCTTTCGTTCTTTGCTTTGGTTTGCTGGATGGTTGGCTGGTTAACACATTCTTACTAAAGATGTGAACATTTACAGAGGTATGAACTGCAGTTCTTTTTATCTTTCAAACACTATAGATCATTCGACTTCACGTTTTCTGGATATAATGATAATGATGAAATGAGAAGAAGAAGAAGAATGGTGAAGATTCCTCGTTGAATGAATTTTATCTGTTTCTTTGCATGATTGATGAATGCTTGCAGCTGAGTTTTTTATGACTCGATTTAGAATTTCTGGAGGGAAAAAACTTTTTGACAAGTTCTGTACCAGCATTCAGATAAGATTCGGAAAGATATTCAGTCGTACAAAAATAATGAGTTCTATAAGAATCCGGCACTTTTTTAGTCTGTATAATTTTGGTATACCATGTATAAAGGTTCATTAACAAAAGCTTATTGTAGTAGTTTATTGTTAAGTATCGAAGACTTGTCTGTTTCGTATGTAAATCATATCGACTGAATGTGAAGTTGCCTAACTCCATAAATCAGACAACCCCATCCCCCTCTTCCAACAATTCCCTGAAAACGCACACGGTTACAGCTACCGTCGAAGGAATTAATTGTCTTTCTTCTCGTCGCCGCTAATGTAACCAGGGTTTTGTGATACCTTTTACAAGTCGTGTCTAATGTATGTGTCAACAAATACAACACTCGTGCAATATTTGCGATATGTTGAACTGAAAAGTCCTTTTTTAAGCGCCAAAGCCTCTCCTGAGAATTTTCTGACATTGTTGCCATCGCTTCCTCTGTATGTATTTTCTGAGTGCATGCATGAGTGCGTGTAACTGCATGTGTGAGTTTGGTTGGTTCCATCATTGATTTGTTTTCTTCAGTTAACTTTTCGTATATAGTTGTTTGAGTGTTCGTGTTTGTTGGGTAGACTTTCACCGAACAGAGATGCTTTTTCAACCAGGTCACTTGTGCCACTTTAATTTTGTTGTATGTGTTTTTAAATTTTTGTGGGTGAGTAGTAAAACTGTTCGTCTCTCGCATATTTTCTGATTTGTCTTAAAAATATGCCTAACATGGTCTAAGAAGATTTACTGTGATCTCTTTGCTAGAAGATGTGTTCAGATTGTACAGCGTGAAAGTGAGCCAGAGGGAAAATCTAGCTGATCATATCATTGACAATACGAACGTATTAGAGAAAAGATAATAAAGTTTTTATTGTTGACAGCGCTGCATTTTATCATACACGTTTGTGGCTAATTATAAATACTAAATGCTATGCTATAGCCTATGTATGCTTTAGAACTAAGTGAAATCAAATATTTTCCAGACAATAGAAAAAGATGATGGAACATTTGCTATCTGTGAACTCAACTCAGCCTTTTGCCTGCGGAATACAACGCGAGCGGCATTGTTCTGAGCTCTTTGGAGCTTGTCCATCAGGAGGTCAGGGAGATTAGAAAACAGAGGGTTACAATAGTCGAGCCTGTGGACGAAGGAAAATGTGTTCGGAGGCTATGGTTTTTCTTTGTTATGACGTACATTTACTAACAGGGAGACAACTACCCTTAAAGCGTTTCCCTTTAGTGAAGGACGAGTTACATCCCTTTGACCTGTTATAAGGTCCTTCGATAGCACGAGTGTACTGAAGTGGCTTATTTTATCGGGAAGGGGATGGGTACATGATACTCTAATGACACTGATGATTTTTTTCTTCTTCTTCTTCATGAAGATAATATAATTACACAATTCTTTATTCCCTGGTCCTGACGACGTAGAAACCCTGGGTTAAGCAGCAGGCCTATGCTCTAAATTTCTTTGCGAAGCATAAGCCGGAATTCTTTTACAAAATTTGTAATATACGTCTGATATTATTTAGAAAATATTGCAGAATGGAAGGAGAGCTACAAGCCACACCTTGTCCTTAAAATTGTATTTCACTCTTCTTCCTCTCTGTCATAAAGGCAATAAAAGATCTTACTGAATCCTTTATAACCAGCCAGTCTAGTGATACAGACAAAATAATTTAATGAGAAATATGGCAAAAACAAGCATAGATCTTTCTTAATGGTAATCTGGAGGTGACATTTATTTATATAAACTACTGAGCTCCTCTGTAAAACCAAAAGGTCTACAGTCCACCATCGAATCTCTTCTAATACAAATTTTAACTTGAAAAATATTCTTGCTTTAGATAAACTGCACATCAAAAAACAAGTACACAATCTTTTTCAGCTGTCATCTTACAGAAATAGATCATGTTACTTTTTCATTCCCATGAATTAGAAGTATCCCTGAGTATGAGAGTGGTACCAAAAAATATTCTACCTTATTTAGCAAAGATGACAAAATGCCATAAAGAGATGCTTTAGCGATTATTTTTCTTAGTAATTATAATCAAATCAAATACATTTATACATTACATAAATCAACATTCAAAATAGATGCCATAAATAATGGAATTATATGGAATTATTTTGAAGGATAAAAGGATAAAAATTGTACATCAAAGGGGATACGCTTGTATGACTTTGTTGAAATAATCTCACTTTGAAAAAAGGTCCGTACTGAAAAGTAAACTACTAGTAAATAAAAGTATAGCCTGTAGTTGCAAATTTAAAAAAAAATCTCTTAGAAGTAAACAAAAAAAACCATACTTTATCAGATATAAAATGCCAGAACAAAAAAAAAAAAAAAACTTGAGAAAAGTTACATTTTAAAATAATCTTACAGGATCACTTCCTGTCCTCAATGTAAGTATAGTTTATGTACCCCCCAAAAAACTGCAATGTACTATTCAGCAAGAGAAAAATCACTGAATGCACCAAAAAATTAAATCCGTTATCTTATTAAAAAGACAAAAATGCAGAAAACACATTTCTTTAAGTACCTGTTGTACTAACCCTAACCCCCATCCCCCTAAATGGAAAGTGTCAGTTTTAATATAGAAACAAATCTGTAATGTTTGCAATGTTATTTCTTTTAGGCAGCCATGTAACTTGGCAAAATACATATGTATATACTTTCATGTTTATTAAAAGAGAATGTACATGACATGAACTACTTGACTGCACTTTACATCAGATCTAGCATCACACCATTGTAGACAATCATTTTTCTAAGCCTAAAAGGTTTGGGAAAACCCTGGATAAAAAGCCAGGGTAAACAGGAAAGGAAGTTGAAAGCCAACAGATCTATTCATATAAGGCATTATTTATGAACAAAAGTGTAAAATGCCTAGGAATACAGATTTTAATGTGGGAAAAAGTTCATCCAGAAACCAAAGCAACTGTTTAGATTGCCAAGTTTCATTTCACGACATTTCATATTTTACAAATTTTTTAATCCATTCACTTTCAATGAAAGTCATTGGATACTTACCTGAAATTTAATATTTAAAGAAACATATAACCTTTAAGAGTTCTTTTCGTTTACTAAACCTAAGAAAGCTAAAGAAGGAAGATTAATATTAAACTGAGAAAAATCCAGAAAACTTAGTATGGTGAATCAAAGGAAGCAGTCACCTGGTAACAGGCAACAAAAGCACCATTCATGCTCAGGTTAGCTGTGAAGCGATAGTCACCTGCTGCTAATGCTCCAGGTGAGATGTTCACTTCTATGTTTGCAGAAGTCAGTGTATAAAAGCCCTGTGAAAATAAGATGATGAAATTAAGCTGCAAGTGCCATTAACAACTGCCTACTAAAAAGTAGAATAAATAATCTTTGAATGCATTTTCCCTTTAACCACTTTCTTTGTTTATTTTTAGAAGACACAGGCTTGAAAGATTCTGTCTGGAATAAAGTGCAAATGTTAGGCAAAACCTTACAAACAATATCACTCATTCACACACACATGTGCTTGTGCGTGCACTCACACACACAAAACACTTATTAACAAACACATTCTCTTGCTTTCTTTCTCTCCATCTTAAATTAGTCATGAATGAATTTAACTTTCTTAACATTAACCCGACATTACCCAGGCTCAAAATTTTACATAAAACTGGTTAATATTTGATTCCCGTATAAACCCAAGTGCTGTTCAGAATTAACCCTTTTTATGTCAAATTTTGACCGGAGTAACACTAGGGGTTAATAAGGAGTAAATAAAGTACAGTTGCGACAAGCAAAGCTGATAAAAAGGGATTAAAGGGGAGGAGACAGTCTTCAGACCGTGTGATTACTAAAGCTATGATATTTAAAATGACAAACCTTTCGGAATGGACACTTGCAAGGAACATTTTGCTGAAGGAAAGGATCTGGACACTGAGCATACTGAAGAACCTCACACAAGTCATCATATGAGCATGAGCCAACTCCATCAATGCATGGGATGTGGATCCATAGGCCTTCGATACTTTTTTCCATTGTCAGATCCACCTGTAAAATGTAAGCATAAGGTAAACATCACTTTCCTCTTAACTGATTTATGAATGGATCAAAGCACAGAAGAAAGATTTCAAAAACACACGCATCAGAAATGGACATGGATGCATTACATAGTCAAGGCTACAATTGACAACTGGGACTAGATGTAAATTAAGCACATCTATAGATATTTGTGACATCTCAAGTTTAACCTATTTCTGTGATCTTTGTAGGTTTCTTGAGAACAAAGGGATGTTTCTCACTCAGAAATAATATTTCATACTCAGTACAATACTAAGCTGAAAGAAGTGGCTTACTAAACCTTTAAGTATTATCTTAATCAATCAAGAAAAGAACATGAGAAAACTACATAGCTTGCTTTCACACTTACAAACCACACAAAAAAGAAAGCTTTAACTACATAGAAATCTGTTGAAAATATAATCTACCTTGTTATGATATCTTTTAAAGGTCTTTTTGTTTCCTTATTACTTGGTAAAGCTCAGTGCAAGATACTAAGTCCCATTGAATTATTCCCATTCTTTACTGGAGATAGATTTCTATAAACATCACCAATATTATAAATATTCAAAAAATAGTAAACACAAATGTCAGCATTATACATGGACACATGTATATTATACATGGACACTCTCAAGTCCTAACCCAGTGGGAGAGATGGGAGAGGTTAAATGGGTATATCTGTACAAACATGACATCATGATTTTGACCTGTTCTTTTGCATGGTAATATCTGAAAGAGTCAATCTCCAGAATGGAAATGGGTTATTTACCCAAATATTGGGACAAAGTATCTTTCATCTAAGTTTTACCCAGCTGTTATCCCACTACATCCTAATATAAACAGGCCCAGATATGTAAAAAGTTTGACAAATATGATTTCATAACCTCTGCATAGCTTTCTAAGGTCTGTAATCACTACAATACCTTCAGAGGAGCATCTAGTGTCTGGTTCACGGTGCCAGCAAAAGTAACAGTCAAAGTGCCTGGTAGTATGATTGGATCAGGGCTAATGGAACCCTTCTCAACAACGAAGAGTTCTTTGCTAGGTTGTCCACAGTTCTTCCAACTAAATGTGCCTCGGAGTTTTTGTGAAGGCTGATGGTTCTAGGAATTAAAAGAAAATAATCACAATAACGCTGCTAAAAAAACATTGTCTCCATAACAGAAATAAAGATAATATGAAAAACAATTTTAACCTTTACATTGAGACTTAATAATCATTACATACTCATCCCAATTGTCAACATCATTTTAGGTCTTTTCTTTCAAAAAAGTGGATTTCCTTTGTGAAATGCACTATGCATCCAGCCTTCAGGGAAAGCTAGTAGACAGGATTTTTGAAACATAGTTGTTGTCTTAGTTTAATAATAATAAAAGCAAGATTTGTATTGCACAAACTCACACTCATATAAGGAGTAAAATTACTGTATAGCTTAAGAACAAGACATAGACAAGATATGAGGGACAGAAGAACAAATAACATATGAATGATAGGATAAACAACAGTACTGATGACGAATAAAGCAGAAAAAAAGGAAAATACAAAGAACCAAGTAACAAGGACTCAGAGTATCATGATTTTGCAAAGGAAGACAAGGGAAGTAGTAATAAATGGAAAAGTGTGGAGGGGTGGGTGGGAAGGTGATTCTCCAAGTCATTCTAATGACAGATAAAGTTATTCAGAAAAATCAGTAACAAAGCATTGCCCTTTTTCCTAATCTCAGCTGTCTGATTCTCCATCAGTAAGTCAGCCTTACGACATCACCTGCCCACCACTGGCAGAAAATAAGGTGAAGGTAACTCAACATCAGTGAGCCATTGTCACCGGAAGTGGTCATCATGCAGTTTGACAGTGTGGCCTGTGTCTATCAGCTACATATAGGATTAGACAAAGGTCACTAAGATACAACCACAGTGCATCTAGCTCAACAATCGCCAACAGGACTGCACGTGGTTGTTAAATGGATTGATCTAGAAAAGTTACATCAGTTGTTTTATATACAGAAAGAAGTTATATTAACCAAGCAGTTACCACATGACTGTTCTCCCACATTATTGTCCATCACCATGAACTGTGGACAGTCATGCCTAGCACTTTGAGGCTGTCTTTAACAGTGGGCGAATAAACATATTATTATTATTCTCCACACATATGCATTCTTTCTCCACATGCAATATCAACCTCCCACAGTAACTTATTACAGAAATTAGTACAGTTGTAACTTGCAATGTTCATACAGTTGCCACAATCATAATCACCTTTATCCCTTGCTACCTATTTATTTCCCATCTATTCTCAACCATGGAATCCTCTGAATCACATCTAAATATGTTATTTTCCATTGCCCATTCTCCATTATCAGGAAACTGGCTTTACTGTTGTTATCTTCACCATTCTTAATAGACGATCTTATTCTCCTCTTCACCCATCACTTAGTCTGTCTTTCAGTTACACAAGCACGCACAGATATGGCCATGCGCATGTGCACACACAGAGAATGCTTCCAATCCATCTTTCTGTCAGTAAATAAAAAGCAATAAATGAGATATAAACTCACATCTTTATTGAAATATATATTTATTGAAAATGCAAAAACTTCAACGTGATAACCAGCTTTATGTATGAAAAAAACAGCAACATTCTCATTATAACATACATTAATAAAAAGAAGTAGCTTTTTAAATGAAAATAAAATCCATTTAATGTAGGCTTGCCATTAACAATAAGATCTGGTTAAATTAAGCTGCCATAATTAGAATACAGCATTCACTAGCATGCTGGGTACCACACAGCTTTAAATATACCTTAGTCACAATCTGAGAAAGACTACTTATCTTTAATTTTATTCAAAGCATTTTACTTTCTCCTTTTTGCTTTCTCTATCACTTTTTGGCATAACCAATGGAAAAGCTGAACAGAAAAATAATTCTAACAACAACGTCAAAATAACTGTTTACAACCTTTTATAACTTACAAAACACTGTTTGTTGTAGTTTGTCATGAATTACATAGATAAATTGAATGATAATATCCAAAACATGCAGATAAAATGACTTAGACACCATCCTGGAGATTCCTTGCTGAAAAATGTAGTTTTAAGATCTCATAGAGAGCTTAAAAACAACTAAAAAACAAAAGCAAATCAGAATTTCTTCTTCCAAAAGATAAAAAATAAGCATCAGATTACATCACCATAATGGCTAAACACACAGAAAAAATGTTTATATCCTTTTTATTGACAAAAATTATAAAAGAAAAAAATCCAAGCAGATAATAAAAAAGACATGCTCAAAGACAAAAAGTTATGACAGACATGTTACGTGCTCACTATTGCAGGAACATGAAGTTAACTTTGGTACAAATAATCAAGTGCAAGATTCTCTTTAAGAATATTAACATCTTACTGCAAGTTTATGGAATGTTTAGATTCAGAGCCTCAAGTACAAGTTAGCAATAGCTGCTGCCCCTTCATTCTTTCTTGTAAATATTAAGATCATTACTTTGCACTTAGCAAGATCAACTCATTTACATTCAGTAAGTTTACATGCAAAAGAGATGTATGCTTTGTCAGATATCAAAACTTCTGAAAACAAGTTTATCCTATGAGAAAAATGTGCAAATGATATTAAAGAATGATTGAAACAAATTGTGAACGAAAATACTTTTGCAGTCATCATCGCAAACACTCCTGGATTTCACTGCTTGAAATGTCAATGAGGAAAAAGCTCTTACTAAATGCTTTACTGATGGATATGTGTGAGAAATAGAATGGAATCAATGAAAAATATTCTCTGTTTAGCACTCAGTTATCACAGAAGAGCCAATACACAATATTTAACTTGAACACCATCAGCTGCAGACACTTGCTGGATAGACCAAAATTAATGATGGAATATTCACAATCTGTTTGCCTAATGTGAACATTTAGTTATATCCCAATAAAGAAAATCTATGTCTATGACAAGCTATGGAGCATCATCTTTTGAGCAAATTAAAAGTGCTATTAACAGAAAAAAGCAAATGCAAATTAAACCAGTCTGTCTATACATTGCCAGTTTTCATGCAGTTAATCCTCAAGAGTGAACTGCAAATTGTAGCACCCAACGAAGTCCCCTCCTTTTGTGTTGAACATATGAGCAGTAACATTGTAATCTCCTGATATCAAAACCTCGGCATCAATATCTACAGACAATTCTGGCATCACATAGGTACCCTGCAAAAAGAATATGCAAAGGCTAAGACGGTAATGCTGCAAAGAACTTTCAAATTTTAAAAAAAAGGAAAATCTGTTTTAACATTTGTGTTCTTTAACTGTCCAAATTATCTGAAGAACTTAAAACTCAAACTATTGCTTTTGTCAGCTAATTGTGTAAGACCTTTTGATGTCATGAGTATACTAAGTACTAACCAATGAGCAGTTAACTGCAATTTGCTTGCAGTGACATTTTATCTCTTGCAGAGAGACTGAAACGGAATATTTTGGGCTAAACAATTTGCACACATATCATTATTCAATAAACACAATTTTTTTTAAATCTCTATATCAGTGATAAACAGGGAATTGTTTCTTAAATGTGATGGACTATTTTTACTCGAAATGAAAAATAATCATACTTATACTTTGTTTTCATTTGTGACTATCACACAATGTGACAGCCTTATTGTAACTAGCCTCTCAAAGACCGAAGCAACTGTTTCAAAACATGCAAACACAAACCTTTGGTACTGGACATTTGCAGGGAATACTGTACTGAATAAATGGTTCTGGGCATTCAGTAATGGCAGACAACAAATCACAGACATTGCCATAGTCACAGGAGCCAAACAACTCCTCGAAACATGGAAGCTTCACTGTAGTTCCACCACTGGTGCGATACATCTCTACATTTATCTGTAAAATAGAAAAGAAAAATAGTTAGCAAATCAACTTTAAATTTGAAGAGAAGTAATAAAATAATAAAATGAAATGCAAGTGAGAATCAGTTGTGGTTTTTTAAAATTAAAAAAGCAGCAGTTGGAACATACTGTAAATTATTACATCACAATGTTACAAGTAAAACAGCTGAAATTACCTCCAGTTTGGTTATGTCCAGCAGATTGTTGATGTCAAACTGAATGGTTAATGTGCCTGGAAGTACTGCAGGATCAGGAGAAACTGTCAATGACCGGACTATAAATGTGGCTTTCTCGCCTTCTGCTGCTGAGCAGTTTTTGAACAAATATTTTCCAAGTTTCAGTTTCTGCCCTGATTTGATTTGCACTGGGGACTAAAAAGAAAGAGTCAAGAGAAAATAATATCAAAAAATGAATACCAGTAGTAAAGTTACTAACTTCCCAAAAGCTTTAGCAAGAGTAACAGTCAATCACAAAAATCAAAAGTAAATTAACAAAATGATTATTTATTGTGTAACAGTTCTTAATTTTTCTTTCGGACTAAAACTGTATAGGAATAATAAAATGACAATATAATGCATCCAGAATATTATGAATGAACAATTCCTGCAAAAAAAAAACAGTTTATGTCATTAATGCATAAGACATTCTTATTTTATTCAACATTTATATTTGTAGATGTTGATCCTGTCTCTTGAGCTGCATTAAAAGTCCAGCAGACAAGTTGAAACACCTTACAAACATTTAACTACATATATGAGATTATTAACAAGAAATATCTAAAGTAAATACTAAATATTCTTTCATTTTTTCCCCCCAAGTTAATGGAAACCAACTCTGCCTCTCTATTTATTTACTTACATTGCCTGACCACTACCACTAAAAACTGCAGCACTTTTATAACCACAAACACTAACAGCAATGTGGTCTTTGTTCCATTTCTATGAAAAGTATATGTAAAAACAGATTTAAATAATTATGTTCATTACCAACATACATCTTATTTTTAAGCTTCCCGCTATTTGGACTATACAAAAACTATTATAATGCACTTCCGAATCAAATGGGATTTCCAAACTACACCTAAAATACTTTTAAAAAATCAAAACCGTTTGTTATTAGTATATTACACTGAACTTGACAAACACAATAATGAATTCAGAGCACAGCTTAGCTACACAATTGATAAATTATAAATGATAAACTATAGAAAGTCCTTAAAACTTGATTCACTTACACAGGATAGTTGCAGATAGCCAACACCTTCTCAAAAGATGAAGTTCCTCCAAAATTTTACAGCATTTTATTCTAATAAAATTTTGATTTCAAAGTGTAAGTTGTTGATATCAGTGAACAAAAAAGTCTTCACACTGGTTGGTAGTTCCCTAAATCAACTCAATATTTAGAAAACTCAAATTTCTCAGGAGCTTCTCTTAAAACACAAGGTTCTCTTCAGTGGAGACTGATTTTTGTGAAGGTATGCATGTACATGTATAGTATAGTGCATTTGTATACACTTTGGTGCATGCACAAAAAAAAGGGAGCAGTAAAACATTAGTGTGCATATCTACTTGCACTAATGGCCACACATACACAACCACAAATAGTGATCAAAGCTGGTTATATTTGTGTATATATCTTCTTAAGATACAGGCAACAAATTTCTGAATGTCATTAGCCCCAATGGGCACATTCAGTAGCTGTAAGAATCTTAAAGTTAAAATCAGAAATGCAATCATTAGGTAAAACCAATCAATAACAATTAAAAGTATTATATTCGGACATATTTGCAATGAATTCAAAATTATGAATTAACCTAAATAAATGACAACAAGTTTTAAAAGAAAAAATACCTTTCCAAAAAAAAAAACAGGTCATGCACAGTTGCAACAGGAAGCTTTTGGTTTGCACGATATTAAAAATTCAATAACGGTATATTATAAATTCTCATATTTCATACTGCAGCAGCATCAAAAATTCTTACTAATGCTAACCTGATTAAAAAAGCTGTTTATCTTCTTAAGGAAGCTTCTGATTTTGGCTTCAACAGGAAGAGCTTCAACCTTTCCCTTGTCCACAGCGTCCACTCCGAAGTGCTCTACGATGCGATTGTGCGTTAATTTTTTCAACCCATTTCCGAAATCGAGAAAGTTAACAGCAGAAGCAACCCCAATGAAGGAAATTAGTAAGATCTTCAGCATTTTGAGCAATTCCACGGCTTATCAAGCAGCAGGACGCAAGTTTCTAACACAACCAACGCCGATCAACTGAAACTTCGACACAAGAGAGCGTCACGAGGGAGTGTTCCATGCGTCACATGATCACCGCGACATGCGCGTGGAATATCGACCAAGGACAAGCGTCTCTACCACAGACTTACTTCATATAGTTTGTTGCTTATTTACAAAGAAATCTATGTCTGTGGTCTGTGCGTTATCGATTATGGACTTCCCACTTAACTATAGGAGTTGTTATATTTATCCCGTCAGGCCCCAAAACAGTATATATTTATACCGTTAAATAAAGAAGTAAACAAATTAAAAATTAGTATTGTTTACTTGGCCTGGCCTGTAATTTATTTTAGTAAATTTATATACTCTTTGACAGAAATAAATGCGAACCCATAAGTTTCCTACTTTCAAGTTTTGTTCTGAGAAAGTTACCCACGGCTTGGTTAGACATTTTTATCTCCTTACAACAGACCTGGGCAAAGGCCGGCCCGCGGGCCGCCCGCTGGCCCGCCCGCCAGTATATATACTATATATACAGTATTGGGTAAAACTTTAACTATATTAGTCCGGCCCTCTAAAACCATCCCAATTTCTCATGTGGCCCCTTGGGAAAATTAATTGCCCACCCCTGCCTTACAATAAAAGGGAGGGTGTGATGTCAATTCCGTGTTTAAAGCATGTAACACTGAATTTGGCGGCCAAAAGAACAAAAATGCAGCTGAAAGTGAATAAAGACTTTGTAGCCATAGGTCGCCTGTTCAAGTTTCCTTCGGAGAAGCGTGTGGCTAATGATGTCACCGACACAGCTAGTGCCGTAAACAGCGAAAACTGGGGGATGGGGTGACAAGAAAATGTAAACTAGGAGACAAATTTGATCAAATAGGCAAAAGCCAAAATCGAAGGCCCGGGTGCGAATCTATGTAAGGTAATCATATTTTTAAATACAAGCGGGATGTTGATAAAATTTTTAGATTAAAGCGGGGCATGGGCGTCCCGCCGGACATTTTATGAGAAGACAGGAAGTTGGACTGTCCCGCCTGAATCACCTCCTGAACCCGGAAGGAGATCAAGGACGGTTTCTGTACGAACTTGTAAACATGTCCGTGTTTAATGTGGCCATTTAGGGTCACTACGAACATCCCTGTGGCCACTATACAAATGAACTTTTCCCTATTTAAAGTTGAGAGTTATCAAAGCTATTTGCATAAAGTCTACAATTCGTTTTTTAGTCGTGTAATATTTGGCTTCCATTACTACTAATTTATGGCCACAAGCTTGCAGATATCACTGAAGCACAATGCAGTTATATGGTCTCAGGACGCACATCTGTGACACTGCATGGTTAGTGCAACGGCGGCCGAACAATAGTTCTACATACTAGCAACACCTGTATGACACTAGCGTGTGCCCCACCCCCTACTCCTGTTGACCAAGGTGTGGAGTAGGTATGCGAGTCCATAGAACGTTGGGAATAGTAAGCTGCAAACATATAGCTTCATTCACTCCTGACAGTGCAAAATTAGGAGTTGGAAACTTTTGTCTTTCAAATAAACCAAACAAGCTGTCACTGAGGATCATGCATCGAGTCAGATCATTTCGGGGTACATGTATTTAAAAATCATTAAAAAAAGGTGTAAGTCAAGCATTTCCTGACAGTACTATTACTCTCCCCTACAATCATGGTGGTCCAGTGGCGCAACGGTTAGCGCCCCTCACCAATACAGTGAGGAAATCAGGTGTCCTTGGTTCGGCTCTCGTCTCAGGCACGCTGTAATTCTTTCTCTGCATGTGGTATCTGTTTACAGGGCTGGCTGTCTTGCTGTGATATAGTCTTAGTTGCTGGCTTGGTGTAAAACACCCATTTCCCCCACCCCACACACACTCTGTAGTGTGAAATCATTACTATACCTAAAAGTAAAAAAAACCAACATTTATTTTATTAAAACAACTTTTGTTCAAATACTGTAAAATATGGTCAACTACTATATACATTTCAAGATCTGTTATCTCAAACAATTTTAACTTATTTTCCATGAAAATATAACTCCCAAAATGTTGACTTTTTTAAAAAAAGTTTCTTTAAATCTAATGACAATGCTTCTACTGAAGATGCCTGCAACTGTATAAACCCAAACTTTTAAAAACAAAATTGCCTTAGCCCTAAAGTCAGACATGGAAAAACTTGTTCTCTTAAATATGAGGAAACTCAGCACATAAAGCCAATCCTGATGCAACAGAGTTTAGATCATTTATTCGCATAGCAATGATAGACTACATTTTTCTTTATAGTCATGGCATAGGAAAATGCGCATTTCCTTCTCACTCTGAAAAACATACCTACAAAGTCTGAAATAACATTGTATGAAATGAGATTCAACCAAATATACATAACATTTCTGTTGCAGAACCCAAGGCACTGTTTAACAAAGAAAGAGGTTAGGACCTAACAGAACTGTTTGCCATGTACTCTCCAGACGGTGTTGTGGCTTATATTGCTGTTTATATTGTTATGAAGGTTTCCTAAAAGGTATGTGAACTGTTAAGTATCAGGAATGTGTTCATGAAAAGCAGCTTATTCATTGTGCTTCAGGTTTAAATGTACCAAGCGAAGAACTGGCTAGTATACTGAAAAGCATGGTATCTATAGTTTGCCAGAACATTTAAAAATATGTGTATGTAGACTAAGTCCAAACTTAACTGATCTTATTGCTGTTCGAGACAATAGTTTGGTGTGTAAAAATAGCAGGGCTTCTTCTAAGGCTAAATTCTTTGGGGTCCCAGGGACCCCTTCTTCAGATTTTTAAGGGGTCCCTGTTCTTCGCCCAAATTTGAAGGGGACCCCATTGACGAAAATTGAAGGGGTCCTCCGAACTTTTAATGCGTACTGTACGCAATTTTTTGCGTAAGCAGAAGCCCTGAATAGCACTTGCAAGATCAGAGCACAGATTGTTTCATTCTTTCATAAATTAAGGCTGTGTTATTTCCTGAAAATACTTTTTGAATCTTTTCCATAAAAGTGGTCAAACAATAGCCCCATAAATTTTGCTCACATGAAAGTGATTTTTCTAAAAGGAACACAGATGAGGCATTGTTCTTAGTTACCAAATGAGTAAATCTTCACATAAATCACACACCTTTGAGGACATATCCATAGCAATCTCAGTATGTCACTCTAAACTGCCTAATATATAAGAGCTAAACTGAAATAACTACGAATGACAATTACAAAATATAGCTACAGATTTAACTACAAATTTATCTTATTTTTTGACACTTGGCTAAATTGATGCCTTACCATGTTGTCTTTTATTTTGCCTTAAAGTGTACTTTAGGTAGTTTTTCTGGATTTATTTTACTCTGTTTGTGTTCTTTACTTATGTGTGTACAAATACGTGTGTAAATATTTATACCATTAATGCCTGAAGCCCTTGGAGACATCTCTGATCATACAGTATGTGCATGGGATTTTTATGTGTAATATTTGTATAATTTCAGACACATTGCTGAACATTTTGTCTTTGCTATATTGACTAATACATTCACACCTCAGCAAATCCATGTTTCCTCATCCATGAATCTGCTTTTCTGGGTACTGCAATCAGCAAATCTAAAAATTTTAATCTCACAACAATAAATGTAAAAAATAAAAATAAAACCAGAACAAAACTATAGAAGTTTAAATGGGAAAATAGGTGTATAAACATGAGATAGTCGTTTAAATGCAACAGGGGAGATAGGGGTCTCTTTGCTAGCGTCATCACAATAATAAACACAGCAAACACTGTCTTGAGTAGAACAACAGCTTTACTTGGATGCCGGCAAAGGCGAAACGTTCACAAGCAATCACTATAGGTATATAAACTCCTCGGTGGGGTGATGATCCTAACCCGACAACTCTCTCTCTCTGAATGACTTCTTCCTTCCTGCTTCGCCTTATTGCTACCCCACACACAAACACGCCACTCCCCGGACCATTAAAATTCTAAAATCTACCCTTATCACTCTCCTCCCACCAATCATCTCCTGGAAAACCCAGGTCACAGGTCATGATTAAGGTTTGAAACCAGGGACACAGGGTAAGGAGGCCGAAGGGAGGGTTTGCAGCTCTCCCCATCCTCCTATCTCCGGTGGATTGGGGAGGACATCGCCTGATATCGGACACGTACTTTCCCTTTGTGCCACACATGCGTGCCGGTCTGTATGTGTGTGTGCGCGCGCGTGCTTGCGTGCATGTCAGTCCCTGCCTAACCCTACACTACCATATAAACATGAGCTCATAGAACAGAGAGAGAGAAGATGTAAAGATGTATCATGTAGTGTAAGCACACGGGTTTGCGTGCACAGTGAGAGGTTGTTTCCCTTCGATCAGTTGCAAATCTCTGCTTCACGGGCCATACACATTTCTGTGTTTGCTTCGATAATTTGGTGTTTATTTGTTAGAAGCTTCAGCTCTATAAAGTTTGAAGTTATCACATTTCTCAACACATCAGTCATCATACAAAGCAAGTGACATCCCTATGTTACAAATCAAAGAAACAAAACAAATCACCAAATCACGGTTTTAAATTATATGCGCGGTTGCTGCTATAAAATCATAAGCACTATATATATATAAAATTCCTTCCACTTTCACCCTTAATTCTTTCTTCGTATACACATTTATGCAAAGATACAAATATCATGCCTACGATATATATGACTATTCACACGCACAGTAATGCACACACTGCTATATACATATGTACATATATATGAAAGTGTGACTGTTTATATTTCTTTAATCCGCTGTTACAGTTTACACAGTGGCCGCTTTATTTTTCCGCTACAGAGAATAAATCCATCCGTTTTCCACACTCATCACTATAGATTGCATGTGTGTGAGTGAAACAGATTTTCGTTTCTTGCGTATTATCTTTTCTGAAGGCCCTTCCTCCTTTTTAAAATGTAATCACATCATTTAAATGCCCTTTCGCGAAAACAAGCTGAAATTAAGTCAACATACATCAGCACAACGTCAGTAACAATTAAAGTTTCAGTTGTAGTGGTTGTTGTGACCATATGTTCTTTGTCAGATAGCTAGCAAGTAAAAGTACTTTCTTGTATGACCGAATATCATTACAGGGAAGGTTTCTATTTACAACCCATTCTTTCTGGATGACAGTGAAGCTAGAAACTAGAGCTGATTATCTACAAACTTTGTGAACAAGACTTAGCATGTTCAAAACTAGACATAATTAAATCAGTGCAAAGGTGACAAATAATGAATGGAATCTTAAATAAAGCGGATATAGTGACTGCTGTGCAAGCCGCGACAGTCTACTGATTTTGTATCACGTTAGGGAGAACCGATGACTTCAAATTTATGGACAGCTGATTCTGAAAACATACATGGGTTAGTTGCTAACTGGGATACAAATAATTTAATTGTTATTTACAAATAAAATAAATCATTCTTAAGCCATGTCTCTCTCTTTCTCTGCCACGTCACACGCACTACAACCCCTCCCTACTCCCACTCATCCACCCTACACACAAATAAGCTTTAATAAGCAAAAATTCAAAAAAATACATTTTTTTCTGTAAGTTAATGCAGGTAAATGCTGTGCACTACAGTGTTTATAGTTTGTGTATCTTGCCTGTACACGTTAAACAGGTCTTAAAGTGTGGTTTAGTTATCGTCATGACGACTCCTTACCACGGTGCACTTGAGAGTACCACTTCAGGTCCAGAAATGTTTAAAGCATCAACACTGCTCCCATGGTCACTATAAGAACGAGGCTAGGTATCATCCACTGACGTGCTGCGCCGTTAGCACTGACCGGGGCATCGACCTTAGTGAGCACTCGAGTGCACTCTAGGTTGCCGCACACTTCCAGCGACTGCACGCGTAAACTTTGACCTTCTGAGATCAAAGTGACCTCGGCGTTTTTGATCGACTCCCCGGCTTGCAGGGTCACTTTGGACAGGTCAGATCTGGGGGACCAGGGGTTGGCCAGGTGGAAAGCATGACGGTCACCTAGCAAAACATGCAAGTCCAGCGTCTCCCTGTCATGCTGATCGGCTGCAAAAGCAAACCAGATGACTCCTCCCTCGTCCCAATCCAGCTGCCTGGCCAGGGAATCCACCGCTTCGTTCGCCAACTGATGAATACGGAGCTGGGTGTTGGTTACCCCTTTCCATGCCAGATGTATCGGTTCCGGAGCTAGTGAGCGGTGGACAACACGTGCTATGTTGTATTCCGTCTGCCGCTTGCGTCTGGTCTGTAGCGATTTTCTTTTCTCGGAGGTGGAGGCCTCGAGGTCCGAGAACAACTCTCGCGTCTTGAGCAACACGTCGGCATGTAGGATTCGAACCCTCAGGTGCTGCATGTCAGAAGTGAGGGTCGAGAATGCCGTACAGCTTGATGCCACCTGCAGAATAATAATAAAAATAATAACAATAATAACAATCATCATCATCATCATCGACAATTTTCCAGAGGATTCGACTTAAAACTACGTAAAAGATTTACGAAATTGTCTGCAAATGAAGCGTGCTCATCTGTCTTATAAATCCGCGTTGGAGACAGACGAAATCAAAACAACAATATTGAAACACACAAATCATAAGTGTTTCATATTTTTATGTAGCGAACAATGTTTGTATTTATTATTATTCTGTCATACGTGTTCAGCATTACGTTAAGTACTTGTAAAATAATCAGTCAGTATATACTGTATTCATCGATATATCAAAGCCTACCTTCATAAGTCCGAAAATGCTTTCCACGAAATGCGACCTGAAGGCATCCCTGATTGTCCAGAAAACTGTCCAGACGTCTGCTGGCTGCAGTTCACAGACAGAAGGATAGTCTAAGTATGGATTCAAGTAGCATACAGCTTGCGTCTTGCAGGCACGTGACTTGACGTCCTCGCAAGTCAGATTCTTGAAAGGTTGAAGCATTGGGACAAGTTCTGCCTGAGAAAAATACACAAACAAGCAAATCAGATGCGAACAGTTCTTGCGGTATAATGAACACCAATACGATGTTAAAGATTATTTCGAAAATAAAAATATTTCAGAAAACAAGATTGAAAACAAGTCAGCAACAGCTGAGTTCTGCCTAAATTACATTTTTTAAAAATTTTTGTTTGTCTTCTTTCTTTCTTTTGCGATCAACCTTCACATTTCTTCCCCATTAGTGTATATCTTGTTGCCAAAAGAGTGCCAAAGGTTTTTCGATCAGCAAATTGTTGTTTCCTGTATGATCTGTTCTGTGGCTATAGTCAACTTAGTACCACCGTCCTGTTGACGCCAGTGGTACAGTCACGTTTTCGCCTGTGAGGCTGTCATAATCGTGACATACACTTCTCGTGATCTGTTCCTGTTACATCCTCGAAAGGTGACGTATTGTTCTCTTGACGAGGATACGGAAACATGTCTAAGAGTGACATTTCTTTTGTGATGCAGCGATTTTCATTAAATCCCCCAGATGAGAGCGCAGTTGTTGCTGCTGCTGCTGCTGCTGCTGCTGCTGCTGTTGTTGTTGTTGTTTAAAAAAAAGGACAGCAGACTTATTAACGTATTTGTGTATTCCCTTATATGTTCGACTAGCTTTTTTGAGAATTTTCTGGTAATGCTCTAAGGACATCTGCTGGATCCTGTTTGCTCAGCGCACGATTATGTTATGACGCGTTCATGGATAGATAGATATAGATAGATCATGATGCTTGATAAGCCTTGCAATCAGTTCATTGTTTGGCCATAACATATTGTAGGTATTCTTGTTATGTATACATATATGGAGGAGGATAACAGATAAAGGAACTGACTTGATGTGTCAGAAATGAAGAATGAGAGATAAAAGTCATGCGCCGCATAACGACATTTCGGTTAACGACGCTATTAGGTCATCTTGCGTTTATTAGAGAGAGAACACCCACACACCCACACACACACCCATATCTCGCCACTGTGTTGTACAAACACACGTGTGCAAACGCATGTCCACACACAGAGCCACCGTGTGTTGTACAAACACAACTGTAAACAGTTATTCACGTGGCGCAGAGAGGGTCGTTCCTGTTCCTCAGCTTTTCTCTGAACTTTTTCCCCACATCCTCTTTGTGAAGGCGAATAGAAGGATGAGAGCAGCGGAGGAAATGAGTAAAAGATATTTAGAGTGAAAATACTTTTCCGTCCTTAAGGAGTTTTATACATATATAGATATCAAAACACTTATTAACCATATGATGAGAATGCTAATAGAAGGTGATTAAAGAAAGAAATGAGGCTGAAAATGAATTATTTTCAAGGCTTAGCTTGTTATGCTGAAGCTTTTACCAACATTGCGACTTCCCTAGCAGCATGTAATGTGAAAACACATGGGTCTCATGCAACTTAAAATATATGGGTTCACATTTAATTCATGATTTGACTCATGCTTTCAGCATTCTGAGTTGAGAGGCTTGTATTGGTAAACACAACACTGAGGGGGTGCACTTAATTCACACAATGCGATTTCGCTACTATGCAATGACTCATTATCATTAGAATAAAACTATGTTTTGTCATAGTCTGCTAACATCAGCAGGTCAAGATGCTTAATTTAGTTGCCCCCGATAAGACATTGTCTGCATGCATGGAAAATTCATGTGCATCCTAACTGTAGTCGGACTGTTTGCATCAGTTGTGCGCCGTTCTTATCAACTTCATGTCTATTGGAGACCAGCGCACCTCCTGCTACTGTCACCTGTATAAAGAAAATTGGACAGGTCTTCTGTTACCAAGGTTTTCACTTCGATGACCAGTTCACGACCGGAGCGAACCCCGAATGGCCTGCACTAGACTACAAAAAAAAGGAGTGAACTCTCGTGACCCTCTTTAATACAGAATGAAGACACACATGTCTACAAATTCAATGAAGTTAAGATGGAGACAGTTTCAACCGACTGTTTCAAATGTTAAAACAGCGAATAATGTAATTTATTAACGAGCCCCACCTGTCAATTGCCATAGCTGTCTTTATATGGTTGCAGAATTTTCAGACAAACAAATTGCAGGGCCAAAATAATTTTGTTGTTGAGCTTACTGGGCTTGGAAGACTGTTACATTGCAGACTCACGCTCCATCACTGCTGTAATAATAAGTTCTTACCTGAAGGCACGCATTCGTGGCGTTAAGCCACCTTTGACCGGACTCTGTCAGCAGGTGATTTTTCGTCTTGTACATCGTACACAAGTGCTCCGAGTAGGCCATGGCGTAGTTGTCCCGACCCCCGGCACAGCTGAACTCCTTCTCCAGGCAGTCCCTGTACCAGCTGCAGTCTGCTCCTGAGGGGCTGGGGCCAGACAATGATGCATTTAAGATGATTGATATAAACACACTGACTAAAAAACAAAGGTCGTATTTACATGCATTCCTGCTAGCAATACACTCATGTCTATTTAACCCACTTTTTGTTTAATTTTCTCTCTTCCCGTTCTTCGCCGTCTTCTCGGCTCTTTCCTTTCTTTATTTTACTTTTTCACTTATTCGTCCGTCCATTCTTTCATTATTTCTTTCTTTCTTTTTCCTTCCTTCTTTCTTCCCTTTGTTATCACCTTCTTCAATACAATTTCAACGTGCGCATGGTAATTTATTCGCGTGAGCATGTATGTGCATCGCAGACGATAATAATTTGCTTTCACGGTAATTGGTGCTACAACAGGGAAACCGAGCGTCTGATCATGTAGAATAACATTTTACTTGAAACAAAAGTAAGGGACAAAAAAATTACAGAACATGAGAAATAAAATAACATAGCAGGAGCAAAATCATACAATTGATAACTAAAGCCAAGAAAATGTTTACTAATCCATCAAGATATATATAGGTACACCCAGAGGTTTAATTTCGTTACAGTGGTGGGTGAGAAAAAAAGGTGGAGAAGTCGATTACCGTACTCTTGAGCACGGCTTGGTTTGTAGATGTTATTACATCTTATTACTACGGATGAGTTAGAACAAGCATGAATGCTTTCTGACACCTCGACAGGTGCACTGGCTCACCTGTAGCACTTAGAAGGAAGCGAACTAGTCGGCCTGGGAGGCAGGGGCGACGTGCAGCTACAGTCAGAGCTCACCGGCCCACTTTCTTTATCATGCATCTCCAGCATGCACTGGTAGTAACAGTAAGCCGAGCCATCGTCCAGGCAGGCATGATCTCCTGAAACGTAAACAAACAATTAATTGTTATAATGCCTCAGTAAAGCACAGCTTGAACCCTATTCATCTCGGCAATCCAGGAGGCGCAGGATTCAAAGCAAGTGCCATATACACATTAAAATTCGCTAGTAAAGCTTAACTTCTCCCACAATGTTTTGTCAAATCGGCAATGACAGGTAAGTCGGTTATTTGAGTTTCCAGCTGTGAATCTCGACCTCAATAACACAAGGGCATACAAGCGGCAATGTCATGTACCTACAGCTACCCACATCTCCACCAGGCCACAGTCTACACACTATGTACACGATACACGTACCTGCATGTACCGTGTATACAGTAATGTAGAATAGTTGGCCCCTATCGCGGACTGCTACACCAATATTACATATCTGTTGGGTTTTTTCCACCTTGTAGGTACAGGTATCCCATGGTTAAAATTTCGAGTCGTCAAGTTGGGACTAAGTGGTTGCTGACATACCAATGGTGTAAGGTTTGGCTGAAATGTGAACCTGAAGTGTCTTATCGCTTACCAGCCGGAATGCGACTGATTAAAGAACCTTCCCCCCTTGATCTTACCTGATATCTAGAGTTTTTTTTAATTATTAACAAGTAAATGAGTTATTTTTCAGGGAGAACACACACACAAAATACAGATTTACCTGTAAAAAAAAACTCTTCTATTTCTTTTTATTATACATTGATTGGGGATCTGTACTCAACATGAAGTGCTATTTGTTCCTTTTTTTCTCCTTTACTTGTTTCTTACACCATACGAGTTACCATGTACTGAATGCCGCGATTGTTTTCTTCTAATGTAAGATGGGTTTCTAGCACTGACTACTCTACCTTAGGGGTAAATTTTAAAGTAGGTTTTACTGACAAAATAGCCTCAAGGTTTCGCTCCTTACCCCGAGATTTGCGAAGGACGTAGCTGTTGGTACGACAAGTGGCGAACTGGCTCTGATTCTCATACTGTGATGCTGAAATGCACACCATGTTGCCAGCCGGCCCGTCGTTAGGACGGCACTGACACTGCACTCCCACCGGCGTCAACACCATCAACGCGGCGACCACGACCACAGCACGGAGTGAAGGCGGCGCCGGCATTTTCACTCGTTTCAGCAGTTGATCGTCTGAAGGGTGCGTTCCTCCAGCGAATATACAAACACTTCACTTGTTCTCAAACTGCATCCCGTTGTCGCTGTCTACAGTGACTGTCCTCTTTGTTGTTAGTTCACTTCTTGTCGCTTCCTTCGTACGGAAACTTTAACCTTACTGATAGGGCTTTGCGTAATGGAAATACTTCAGCAACACACCACTACCGTGTCCTGACTAGTACACGAGAACTCTGAAACTGGAATATACAAAGCACCACTCTCGTGACTTGGTGAGAGAAGAAAAAAAAAAAACCTAAACAAACAGAAGTCACGAGCTAAGTCCAAATTCGAAGAGCGAAAGATTTGACACACCCGTCTAAAGCTGACAGTGCAGATCCCCACCTGACCTACTGTTGAGCACAACCAGTGTACAGTTCACTTGTCCCAAACACCCTCGCTAGGTTATGGGTCGCCAATGGCAGCCTGCTCCCTGTCACAAGACCAGCAGTTCAAGTCTCTTGATTGTTCAGCGTCACCTGTGAAGTAATTGTCCGTGCAGAGGAAATTTAATGCACAGGGAAGATATATTATTTGCACTACCGGTTTGTTAATATGAAACAAAATTTTACTTATTATTAATAATGCAATTAATTAAATTCATTAAAACCTATGACAGAAATGACATTTTTTTTATTGATGTTGAAACTGTCTCAGTACCAGCGGGTTTTTTTTTTTAATCACTTGATATACTTCAATAGTAAAATAGTAATATATATATACACACAGCATATGTAAGAGATGTACTTACAGAAAGGAAATTTTATGTCGTTAGTTGTGTAGTAAATCAGGATTTTGTCAGTCGACGAGAGTACTGAGGGCGTGTAGGTCCGTGAGTGAGAGCTTGTCCAATCGGTATGTAAAGGTGCGGCTCAAAGGCCGGACGTGCTGTTATAAATACCGCTGACAGGCGGTGGGCTTATCGCATCCGATGTACAGTCTGAGTGATTAGCCATCGGGGGTCAAAGTGTCTTTCTCGAAAATGTAAAAGAAATGTATATAGACAAGCAAACATCTGACACATTGCATGCACTTAATGTAAGTTCTGTCAACAGTAACTCTGATTGTCGCAATGTGACGAAAAGAGGAGTCACCATGAGTTATTGAGTGCTGTTGTTTAGGATGCTGTGATAAATCAAATTGAGACTGGTCATGGAACGGTGCTGAGTAATGGAGGTGTGTGCAGCTGTCTCTTGACGTCTGACATAATGCTATTTTTAAAAAAAAAAGAAACTTGTAAAGGTTATTTTTAATTTTTAAATGCATAGAAAGCAAGCACTTTAAAAAAAGGAACCGTAGAAGCTTACATAAAACAAAGAACATTCATAACAGATGTCTTTCGACCTGTTCCTGAGATAAGATAGGCAGCAAGGAAACGTAACTTTGCTCCGATGGTCGTCACAGGACAAAACTGCAGCAGTTACGTCCCTTGTCTAATGAGGTGAACGTTCTGTCGTGAAGTGGTTCGCACTAACCCCGGGTCATATTTTGTTTTGATTCTGTGTCGATCAACAGGAAGGAGGTTGACATAAGTGTTAGGTTTTGGTAGAGTTTTCAACTGTACATATCTGCTGACAAAACTTGTCTTCTAACTCACTGCCAAAGTTAATCGTTTTCTTTGTTTATGAAGTACTTTGATGCAGATCGCAAATTGTCGAAAATGGTCTTTTTTAAATTAAAAATTTAGTACCTATTGAGAATTATATTGAAGTTAGAAATTTTAATATATGTTCAATACAAAAATTTTAATTAAAAGTTGGATACAAAATTGTAAATCAAATGATATATTAAATACAAAATGCACATTATATTTTCATCATATCTTTATGCACTTAAATCGCACAAAAACAAACGTGGTTATTGTTTTTTTCCTCTGTGATAAATTTTGTAGCGGATCCTGCAGTGAAATTCGTAGACAGGCTCTGATCTTGATTAACCTGTTGTTATAATAGTTTCCATAACCGTTGGGGGCAGTTTGTGTGTGTGTGTCTACTGTCCATACCCTCTCTCTCTCATTGTCTTTCCTTCCCCAAAGGGTCGGGTCCATTCAACAGCTGTGTCAACAGGGGAAAGAGTTCGCACTACACGGGTATCGATCCGCTAGTGCGGACGCCTCCAGCCTCAGACGCCGGTGCGCTAACCACCCTGCTATCAGCTTCCCGAATCTATAGTTGACCCTGTGTAAATATTTCTCCTGTACTTGAACCTTTATGTATACTTCCCTCAGGCGTTGTGGTGTCACTTCATGCTGTGTGGGACTGCTTATATAACAGGCATGTGACAGGGCGGTCATGGGATCGTCACTATAAAACTTTTGATAGAAGTTACCAAGGAGATCTGTGTGCGAACACATTGGAACAAATTGTTTGCGGAACTTGTCCCGAACGAGAAAACATTATGACATCTACAGTGTTTGAAAATTGTAGACAAAGATAACTTTGCTTGTGTTTATAATACTGCAGGCGCACGCTTGTAGTCTGACTCGAAGTGTGCGAAGGCAGGTCCAGTGACTTTAAGATGTTTATGTTTATGCTTACACAATCACAGCAATGAGAATAGCAAAGGTCATTCAATAGTAAAAACAACACAACTAACAATGTGAGCAGATGATGCCGTTCAGTTTGTTTGTGACTATATAGGATACAGGTCTTCTAGGTTCTGTTTCTATAAACCTTCTAGAGGACTTAAAGTAAATTAACAGTGTAGAGAAAAATCAAAGGGGCTGTAAGTGGTTCATTGTGTCTAAGCCATGACATAACATACACGACATATAAACCCAGCCCTAACCACACCTTAATGAATAAAATATCCAATACTCATCGACTGTGAGCTGGCAAATAAAAAATTACTAATCTGTTAGTTTATTTAACGTAGAAAGGCCTGTCACCTAATATATAGTTGTTATGTATTATAGGTAGACGGGTGGTAAAAGTAGAGGAAATAAAATAAGTCGCAGATAAACCGCGATGTGAACAGGTGTCATATTCAGAATGTGTGTCCCGATATGAGATTTGAACCTACTGATCAACACAGCAGAACTGCACCCCCCTCCCAAGTTTCTAGTCGACGGTTAAATCCGTGATCTGTTTTTAAATCGAGCCGACTATAACGTACCAAACGGCTAAACGGAAATGTAAATGGTATAATCAGCATTGCAAAACAGCGTCAACACTTTATTTTATTTTTTTTTTTTTCAGTCATGACGCAGGAAAGAAAGCATAAAGCCAGCAAACAGAACGTCGAATCTAGGAAGGATACAATCATCCCATTGTTGTGATAAACTAGAAATCGCTAGCCTATTCTCCCCACTCACCCCGCCACTTACTCTTACACACACACACCCACGCATCCCTATCGACACACACAAACACTCGCGCGCTCCTCTCCCCTTCACACCTCGCAGTTCAGAGAAGCCTAGCGGACATGCAATAATTCTCCACCGTCCTCGCTCACATCAAACAAGAGGCGTGACAAGAGCCCGCGCCTTGTCTTCTGTCACACACACACACGCACTCTAAGCTCACCTGCCTAGCTGCACCTTCTCGCCAAAGGTGTGTCGCCGGCCTATCGGGAACGTTTGCTCGATACCATTGCCTTTCCGCCTGTGTGTCGCGATCGAAAGCACAGATAACTTGGCATTTGTGGATATTGTAGCCTGAACACTTGTTTTACATCAGCAGCCACGAGCCTGTTGTCTTCACGAACTTTTAGTCAACTTAAAATCAGTCCGATTCTTTAAAGAATGACGCTGGCTTTGAGATCTTTACTTTTCGTCGGATTTCCTGTCCTCGTGTTCGTGATGGTGACGGAGGTGACAGGTGCCTGCGACCCAAATACTGGACCTGCGGGCAGCCTCCGGTGTATTAGATCCTCCATTTACAACAACCAGTCGCAATATGCAACCTGTCTCACCAACAGCTACATTATGCTCAAGTCGAAGGGTGAGTCGAAAATATCCTCCTGCTTCTGTTTGCTTGTTGTCGGTCTGCTTGTATGTCTGTCGCCCACTGTCTCAGTATTTCTGATCTCTGGGGCTGTGTTTATCTGTAAGTGTGCCCTCCTCTCTCGCTATCTTGCTCTCACTTCCTCCACTCCCCGTCTCTCTTTCTCTCTCGTACGCACGCGCCCACACAGACATACACAACAAAGCAACTATTCATATTCTCTAAAAGTGAAAAAAAATCCATGTACTAAAGAAGCATAGATAGAGATTGTGTGTGTATGCGTGCATGTGTTTTGTCTATGTGAAAAATCCTAGTAACAGATGATATTGAAGAAATGAATAATAACTTCTATAAGATCGTAAGCTTCTCTCATCTTTCCGTTGAAATAGGTTAGATTCATTATTCTATGGTCTTGCTTAGAGAACAGAAATACTCGAATTTTACATTTAATGATAAGAAGGAGTGGACATTCAACAGATACTACAAATATAACTGTCCTATAAACTTAAGTGCGTGATACAGTCAGATATTCTACAATGAATGTCCGGTTATGACTGCGCCTTATCTACTGCATGACATCAGCTCTTCGTGTGTCCGTTCGTGTGTGTGTGTGAGTTTGTGTTCACAAGAACTGCGCACTTGATTATTTACACATATTTATTTCAGGTGACCACAGTTGTTTGTACAATAATCCTTTCTGCTACTACCAGTGTATGCTGTACGTGTATGACAAAGAGAGTGGTGTCGTATACCAGGACTGTCAATGCAATCCGGATACTTACTCTAACAATCCTCTTCCAGCAGAGTGTTACAGGTAACAGCTGAAGTGACTTTTTTCTTTATGTCTTCTTTCTCTTTCTCTCTCCCTTCTTCTCTGTGTTTTTAATTATCACAGTTAAGCCTTTATATCGTTATATAAAATCCCATCAACGTTAGCAAGCCTTCTACAAATATTGTGTGATTGTTTCAGAAAGTTTGAATTACAATCAATGGGATATATAAATAGTCCCTATTAGTAGTAGATGTCATAACACTTTTATCTCTGGTGGTGGTGGAGATTTTAATTCGAAGGATGTTTATTTTCATTAAGGCCTTTTTTGTTGATGTTGATGATGTTGCTGTTGTTGTTCGCAGTCCTTCTGGCACGGACTGTGGCTGGTACCTGTCATGTTTGGAGAGGAAGCTCAAATGCTCAGGGGGACTTGACTCTTACGTCATGGCGTTTTCCCAGAAGTTATGCGCCCTTGCTGAAGGAAATGCTGCTGACGTCACACAGACTGGACTAAGATGGCTGAACGCCACCAGAAAATGTCTCCAAGTAAGAGACACTCTTCTTGTCTTCATGGATGCCATAAATTTATATAAGACGGCATGAATAACCCGGGATCTTGTTAAAGAAGGGTTCAGTTTATTTTATGTTTTCTTCACTCAGTCCGTCTCGGTTACTCCTTTTCTTCTCTGTCTTTCTGTCTCTAGCACCAACATTTGCGCACATAGATGCTAAAAGATAAATGAATGACAGAATCAGTTATTTTTACCAGTTTACACACACACACACACACACGCTATTTAACACTATTTAACTACTATTTAACGCTATTTTAATTTCTAGCTATTTCTGTATTAGATTATCAGTGTTGTTTACGTGTCTTTCTGCTGGAGCAAGAAATAATCTGTCAAGGATTCTGCTAATCAAATCACGTGGTATTCATGTGCGTCTCATGTTTTATGCTTATGTAGTTTATTACAGAATGCCAAATATTTTTTTGAAAGGCAGTCTTAGAATACATCACACCGAGTTTCTTTTTCGGGGTTTTAATTATCAGCATGCATTATCAGCAGGAACAAGTGGGATATGGGTTTGTTTGTTTTTTTTAATTATTGTTGTTTCTTGTTTGAATGAACGTACTACCAAGTGCATCCAATTTTGAGTTCAGCCAGCTTAAATTCTGCCAAAAAATTAAAAAGTGTTCAAGCTGAAAGATCGCGAAAAATATCCACTTCATCATATTTTGCCACAGGGTATTCCTTTTGTCGTTCTGAGACAGACAGGTTCTCGCAAACACAGTGTCATAGAAATGATGGATAGAATCATTTACCATAGGCGCCTGGGGTTGACATCATGTCATTAAACCTGTTTTCAGGTGGAACTTGCGCCATTGCTGCTTCCTTTCGAAAGTTTTACGTGCGCTAATGTCAGCACACATGCATACCAGAAACAGGCGACCTGCTACTCAAACCCGTATGTAGGGGAGCCTGGAATATGCAGCGTCTCGTCTGCTGACTTCTGGAAGATTTTCTGGGCGACCAAGAACGCCTTGGGCTTGAAGTTTGTGGAAAGCCTTCTGGGACTTTTGAAAGTAAGTATTTGCTGTGTATTTTACAGCTTGAAAACGTTCGCTGTTTATTTCTGTTGTTTTTGTGAAAAGATTATTATAAATTACGCAGGAATATTATTATAAAAAAAAGTATCCAGTATATGACTAGCACTTATAGAATTCTGAATTAAGAGCCCACTGATACCATAAACACATCCCAGCGCTAGTTCCCTCCCAGTTTTCAAATTCACCAAAGCACAGTGCCGACTTTCACGTTTTCCGACTAGTGTAGCTTAAACTGCATTTGATGGGAGAGAACTCGTGTGACATAAGATTTCTGAAACAGTCTACTACGACTTCCTTCCCTTTAGTCGCGTTACTGGTCCTTTTTGGTGTTTTAGCCAAAAAGCGACGATTGTGACAAGTGACAGATTCGTGCCTAAAGGCTATATAGGGCACAGCTGGGTGTCATTATTAAAGACCTGAGACGTAGGAAAGGAATAATTATTTTGGTAAATGGCACATGCCTCATCATGTAAGGGATCATACTCGATCCCAAAGCACGTATCAAGTAAAGAAATGGTCTACAAAAAAATTAAGAAAAAATGATACGGAAGGAACAAGGATCAGAAAATAAATGGTGTATTAGGAGAAAGCAAATAAACAGAGTTAGAAACATCTGGCATTTAGATCAGAATTGTGAAAATATGTTTGTGTGATGAAAACCGGGTACGGTTGAACAAGTGTCAGACATATAGGTTATACGAAGTGCTCAAATCAAACAAATCAATCTAAAGGAAAACTAACAAAATAAAATAAATAATAACACAAATTAAAGCATGCTGTACAAGCAGTCTTGTCTTTTGTTTTACAGACCAAGTCGCAATGCAGTGGTGGGCTGCCCTTAGACCCCTCCATGAACGTAATAAACGTCCGCCTGCAACTTCCCAACCTCTCCCGCCGGAAGCGAGACGTGTCCTCCGTGTCCAATGCCGTCAACAGCAACGAGATTTCAGAGGAGACGAACGAGATTTCAGAGGAGACTCCCGTCGTCATGGCGATCAGACGCAAGCGTCACTCTCGTCACGTGCCTGACACGAGAGTTCCACGTGCTGCCACCGACGGCGTGTGGCAAGGGGAAACAAGCCAGCAGCGTGATTACCACAAGCTGGCCAACGAGGCTTTTCTTTCTATGAGCAGACTGATGGGCTGGGACGACCAAGAGGTCATCGGCTTTGCTTACGCGAAAGAAACGTCGAACAACACCGTCCTCGACATGTCACTTCTGTTTGCCGACCGACACGCTTTCAACCTGCAGATGCATCCATGGTCTCCCAAAGCGAACATCCTGCAGCTTGTCACCGAAGCTGGACAGGCTTTTAAAGCCAACGGGGCATACCTAGTTACCGGAAACCAGAAGGCCTTGGTGCTAAAGTTTCAAGCTTGTTCCGACATTAACTGCCAACAGGTGCTGATGAGTGTATGTCCTACCAACGCAGGATCAGACTGTGGCGACAACAGCGTCAACGGACCAGGTGTGTAGTCCCGAGGTGACACAAATGTCAGAACACTGAAGAACATGGTTCAAGGCTAACCTTGCCTCTGACCCAATAGACATTGTCAAGTCTGACCTAGTGAATTGCCATGGTGACTGAAATATTTGTGGTCCTTACTTGTGAAAGCAATAGCAAATAGTTTAGAGCCATAAGAATTTTTTTCTTTTTTTGAAGAAAGAGATTGTTGAATTTAACTTAACAATTTACTCTTTGCAAGATTTCCAAAGACTTCAGTTTTACAAGTCAGACTTAGTTCACACTATGTGTGTTTGAATGTATTGTTTTAGCTGTTAATCATGTTTTAAAACTTGACTACATCGTCTTTACTGTTACCTGTTTTGAGTACTTGATGTTTCTAACATGAATTTTGCATGAATATAACTTATGCATTTTGACAATTCATGCATACATTTGCCAAGGCCTTATTGTTCTGTGTGTCAGTTTAAGTATTTACAAAGCACACACATTAATATTAAGTTCAAACATCTGCTAAGAATTCACAGTTCTGCATTTAAAACTAAATAAAATTTAGCAAAGGTTGAAAATTACATGGTAGATTGTAGTTAAAAATATAATAATAACTATACTGAGATTTCATTTACTGAGCACGTTGTTTGATGCGAAAGATAAGAAATGAGTTGAATACTAGCATAGTTTTTTTTTAAAACTCATTATCATGAAAAAGACAAATGGATAAAGGTTTGATTACACAGTTCATTAGTTATGTGCTTTTCATTGTGTAAACTAATGTGCTAAAATTAAGGTTAAAATAAATATTTTGTATAAAAGAATATACTATTAATTCAGTTAATACAGTTAATTAACTGTCACTTTGCCCATCGTGGTGACGATCTAATGTTTGCATGTAAGCAACTACAAGCTATAAGTTTTTATCAGTGTTACTGAAAACGTTCACAAAATATTTTGATATATAAATTATTACATGTTAAGAAAAATTAATTTCTACTAAAACGTTTAGTAAATATACAACCAATGTTTCTTAAATGCTACTTTAATATTTTACAGCAAACAGTGATTCACATTTCAAACTGTAACTGAAATGTTTTAAGTCAAAGGATATCATATTTATGCTGTATTGATTAATTATCATTGTTAAATTTGTATTATTAAAAATCATATTTATATTATATTTATCATAGCAGAAATTAAAACTGAACAGTGGTAATTAATCAAGTATTAGAAAACCTGTGCACGTGTACCTTTAGGAAACTGCGCACTGACAAAGATTATTTGCGACAATAATGGATTAGCCCAACCCACGGATGTGTATAGTTGGATTGCTGTCTTCTGCGGAGACCAACGCTTAGTCTCTTGAGAAGTTCTCCAGTGTTAGTCACGGCGAGCCTAAATAATGAATGTGACTAAACCGGAAGCTTAGTACACACCTGCCTCGTTTTAGGAGTTAATTTGAAATGGGAATAAACCGGAAGCTTTGTACGCTCCGGCCTCGTTTTAGTAGTTAACTGGAAAAAAATCGTCTGACAGCACTCCAGTAATACAAGTTCGTGCCCAACCTCAGGTACCCAGGTAGAGAGGGGAGAGGGAGAGTAATTGATGCGAAGTAATTGAGGAGCTACTGTGTGTGTGTGAGAGAGAGAAGATGATGATGTAGGTGTGGAGTAAGCAGCTTTGAAGTTTCATACTATGAACAGCATTATCCTTGTCTTGTCCTTATCTTGTAACCACCACTTGCTCTATTTTTGTAACTCAGCACACTTCCCAAGCATAACTGCCCATGTAAAGTTGGTCGTTGTCGTTGTCGGTGTCATTGTCATTGTCAACATACACTGCATAACCCTGTTCTCACAATCTTTCACATCTTTCCTACCCACTCATGACAGACTCAATCTGAAAGTCAATCTCAATCTCGAAAATGCAACAGAAAATAGACACATAGGTCAAACGTGTGTCACACACGACAGACAAGGAAGGATCTGGAGCAAAATATATCTGGCTAAAGACATATTAATTTTGTATTCATTAAGACACTAAGTTAAGCTTAACACAAACACAAAACAGACAACATCTACATGTCGGCACAGTCAACACAGCTGTAAAATGGCTACTTGACTCTTTAAAAGTCGGGCAAGGTAAACCAATCTTCATAAAAAAAACTGGCCCCGAGAAAGGTGTCGTCTCAGGGCCTCTCGCAATGGCCGAATTAGGTTATGGGGTTTACTCCTTTTGAAATATTGACTACAGTAGGGCACTGGGTAACTGTGAGCCAGCACACAAGGTAGTAGGATCGTTGCTTTGGCATAAGTTGTTTCTGGTTTTACCACATTTACAGTTACTGTGTATGGCACAGAGTGAACTGGGCGTGTAGTGGTATTCTTGTAAGGCTATTTTGTAGCAGGAATATCTATTTTAAAGAGCTTAATGCTTTCCTTTCAGCCCCATGAAGAAAAAGGAGAAGGTATTCCAAGGAGAGGAGTTTCCAACTTTCTGATTGACGTATAAGAAACTAAAGCCCGCAGCACACTTTCAAGAATGTACCTTAGGATGCCAAACAAAGCAATCCTTCTGATGGAAGGATATAAACTCTCTGCAAGTGAACCTAGACAAAAATATTATTTGAAAATGTTATATGATGTGTTCGGTTCTCGCCAGTGTCATGAACGAGTGTTTATCTAGTGCTGTGCCTTTTGATTCAAATTAAACTCGGATTAAATCCATTGTACGCATATTCTAACAGCGGAAGGTAAAAACTGGTAAAACTGAAGGTAAAGACTGACTGCTAAAAACATTATGAGTTATGAGTGGTTGTAAAGACAACACATTCGTGAAAAGTGTAAGTAGTTAGACAACAGACAGGAAGACACACTATAATTATATACACACGCAAAACCGGAGAGAGAGAAGAAGAAGAAGAAGAAGAAGAAGAATCAAATCTGTACGATTTAGTTGAGCAGGAAAGTAATAATTTTCTTCTTTCATGCATTCAAAGTCTAGAATTATGCATACAGTCATTATTGCATTGGCTTTCTATCATAGGTTTATTTCAAAATATTCCATTTTTTAATGAATAATCATACGATCTAGACTAAGAAATTACTTTTCGCAGTATTTTTTCTATATTCGTATTTATTTATCAACTTCTGTAAAGCATATTCAGCCCTTAGTTCTAAAAGTACGAGACACGGTGACTCCAAAAGCTGACAACTATATCCCGGATGAATCCTCACTTGGATGTTATTCCCAGGTCGACAAATAATATTTCTACGTGTCAGATTGGCGATAGAGATATTTTTCTGCACTCAGTATGTGTTTAGGGTGATCACAACAGTCGATGTAATCCATGTGACACAGCCTTTACACCCGGGTAACAAGCGGACAAAATGTCTTTCGGATCCTTTTACTTCGCTCCATGTAACCTAACCCCATTGCTTGCGACACAAAGTGGGTTTCTCTGAACAGACTTGCACCGGATATCCTACGCTGCGGATTGTTCCTGTCGCGTGCAAGCTGATGAAAATGCTTCTTTTTCGCTTTTCTCATTCAGAGTCAGTCCGTCAGAAGTCATTTCCAAAAATGTCTGTATTCTTTTGGATGCTATGGCTGATGATCCAGTACCCTCGAATTGCTAATGCAGTATGCAACTCTTATTCCGGACCTGCAGGATCATACGACTGTTATTTATCGTCTCAGTATACTGGTTACCAGTGGGGTACCTGTCTCACGGATGACTACATAAAAGAAAAGTCGAAAAGTAAGGCTTTTTGAAATGAAACGACAGTTTTAATGAATGAGATATATTAAAAAAATTAATAATCTACATGAAATAAACTATTGTATAACTTTAAACTACCTTTATAGTACTCTTTGGTTATATTTATAATGCATATATATATTATCAGTTACTGTAATAAAAGTAAAGAAAATTGAAAGAAACACATTCTGCTAAATATTGAGTGCGCCTGAGCCATATTGTTCAATTGTTCCCTTCTCGTTCCATTTATAAAATTTTAAAACTTGTTTTCTTATTGTACTGTGCAGTCCTACTAAAGTGATATGTAGCCTGTTGTAGGGACTGCGATAGTTTAATTCTTTCGAGAGTATAAACTGGTTGCAAAATCAACGCTCCATGCACGTTCACTGTTGTTACAACCGACGTGTGTAGACGGGCTGCTGTTTGTCTGCAGAGACCAACACGTGAATGTCACTGAAGTTGTCTACACATCTGCCAAGTTTTAGAAATTAAACTGGAAAAATCGTATTCCAGCGGTCCATTAATGAGAAATTCGTGGTTGTTACAGGCATGTACGCGTGCAAAGACAGAACAAGAACGTACTGCTACTTTCAGTGTATGCTTGAGTCGCACGGTGTTCTGAGCGGAAATGTCACAGCTGACTGCGCCTGTGACCCACAACAAAGCACTGTGTCACCTAACTCCTACCACACCACTCTGTCCCCAGATTGTTATAGGTAATTTTCTGTGTCTGTGTGTGTGTGTGTGATTCTTCAGGCTTGAAACTACCTATATATATATATCTTGAATTTCTTCGCTCAAAGTATTATCCACATTAATTATAGGAAGAAAAGATTACATTTACTGAAGTGGTTGTAAGCAGGCCGAGTGATAGCATTTTGAGAAAGACTGCCATAAGAGCGAAGATTTTGAAACATTGAGTTTCACCATAGAATACGTTTTGTGAAAAGAATACTGAGTAAATGGAACAGTTTAAGAAATGGTGAATACTTTTCAATTGGCTCATCATTTACTATTATAGATTCGTAGTAATGTACTCAGCAGTCCATGGTTTCTTTTTATCAAAAACCTGCTAATGCAAAATTTAGTCTCATAAAATTCAAACTTGCCGTTAAGTATTGTACTTCTTTCAGATCGCAAGCAAAGAAGTTGAATGCGCATAAATTTTGTTTGAGTGCGCGCCACGGTATGTTGTTCTTGTTTTTCTTGTTGCATTTAGCCCCTCTGGTACCGACTGCAATTGGTACAGCAATTGTCTGGAAAAGAAATTCCCGTGTGCCAGCGGATCTGACGACTACGGTATCGCATACGCCGAGAAGTTCTGTAACGCATACTCCAACAACTACAACACTTTTTCTTCTAAAGGACGGCAATGGGTGGACGCTGTACGCAGGTGTCTCCAGGTAACAGAGTCTTAGATCCGTGACGTGTACCTGTACGGCTACATGTGCACGTGACCTCGTGTCTTATCTCGCAACAGCACGCAGGAGCTTACAGTAGGCTAGACTCGGTCACCACCATTACTGACTAGACACGACACACACCATTATTTTGAGTCGAGTACAGGTGTACCTTACGGCCTAATTTTAACCCAAAGAAAGATTTCTCTCTTCCCCAGTTCATTAATGGCCAATAACTCCAGTCTCCACTCCACGGTAGCAAAGCTGCTCAGTTGTCTCCCCCACTACTCGGTTCCACTCTGTTCAATGGAGTTGTCCTCGCTACCTCTGTTTGAGCTGCGGAACTTGATTTACTCACAATGAAGGTCCGTGATTTGAGCACATAGTTCTATAACCCCGCCCCTCTGTTGGCATAGTGAATATGACATTGTGCGCCACCTGATGTTTACACCATGTCGTAATCTGTGGGACTATTAAATGTCATTTAAAAAACTAAAATGCTTTATTTCCTTTGCTTTGTATTTTATGCGCAAGAAAGGATAAAATAAATCAAATAATTTATGGGATATATATATATATATCGAGAGAGATCGAGAATAAATATATAAAGTAGCAAATAAAGAAAAAACAAGTAGATAATAACAAAAATTAAAAGTAAGCATAATCAAACATTAAGTAAGTATATAAACAATTAATAAAATGTGACATCTACATTTTCAGGATGACAGAAACTGCCCAAGTTTTCACAAAATCTCTGTCAGTAGCTCGTTGGAATAACATTGACAGGTTTAGACTGTGTTTCAGAACAATAGTGTATCGCCATATTAGAATATCTGAGGAATACAAGTTTATTTTCAGTAGCCATTGTTACTAAGGGACGTAGGGATAACCAGTCAGCTAGTTACATAGGTTACAGTTTATATTTAGTTATAATTATTATTCTACTTCTGCAGCATACCTTCCAAGCGGAAGTCACGACTATCTCATTCAAAAGGGGACCTGACATTATTCCGTGCTTACAGACATTTATTTATTAATGCAGGTGTCACTGGTACCTTTAATGCGAGACTTCACTACCTACACCTGTGCTGATGTCAAGTCCTACGCCTTCAAGTCACATGCACCCTGCTACTTGAAACCCAACACAGGCGCTCCTTCTTTCTGCGAGCTGCCACCACAGGACTACTGGAGGGTGTTTTGGACTATCAAGAGTGCTTTCCTGTCAGCCTTTTCCAACTCGATGTACGGAATGTTTGAGGTAATCTTACTGTTTTACATACTCAGCACACATGAAATATTTTCAAATCATATAAGGCCGTGCACTCAAATTGATTTACAGTATGTTTAGAGGCATGTTTAATTAATAAATGTGTTTGTCTGAACTGACTACAGAAAATTAAAGTTAAAAAGCCAATATCCATTTATATACGTTATACTTTATACCTTCATAACAGAGACACTGTCTGGTTTGGCTTCATTTAATCTCACCACTTTAACCAGTACAATATTTTTTTACATGTAAGGCTTTCGGAACAATGTTATGATTTATCTTTTTTAAATGTGGTGCATTTCCAGTTGCATTCATTTAATGATGTGTAGATGATGTATAGGAAAAATATGATGTCCAACACAAGCATGCTCTCTCTCTCACATAATCATACCGAGGAGCAAAACAAAATAATTTCTCAGGTGTCAAAAGGATGTCTGCCAGCCTGGGGCCATCAACTCGGTTCCTACACACAGCAGCTGAACATTGGTCTGCAGTTGCCTGCCTCCCGTAACAAGCGAGATGTCCTGTCTGTCTCAGAAGCTAAGCACAGGCCTGGCTTCACACTCAGACGATCAACCCGACCTCATATTCGTCTTTCTGACAAAGACCTTCTCACCGACTCAGACCTGCGGCCAACACGAATCTTCAAGCGCCAGGCAATGAATGACACAAGCAACTGGCAGGGCGAGACTAATGCGAACCTCTACTTCCATAATCTGGCAGGCACCACGGCAGACACCATGGCCAGGCAACTCAACTGGAATGCTACAGGGGTTACGTGGTTTGCTTATGGACAGGCGGGGGATAACGGCACTCTGAACGTCTTCATCCTGTTGGCTGACCGTGTGGCTTACGACTCCAACTACAGCAGCTTGTCTCCGAGGCCCAACATGACAGACGTGGTGATGAAAGCTGCCCAGGCCTTCGAGAACGGTAACATCACAGTTGAACTGGAAGGAAGAGTGGTTCAGCTGTACACACTAGATGCCTGCAGTGACGTGGAATGTCAGCAGGTCTTTTTAAACGTGTCTGCTCCCCCAATTTTAGGGCAGGAGACCAATCATGCTATGTCACGGAAGATATTGTTATTCCATTTTCTTGTATCCATCTTCTTCGCAATCATCTTTTAACACGCAAGTTAAATACCCTATTGGCCACTATACATGTATATAGCTATTTTATTAACACCAAATATTTAATTAGTCGATTTCTTTGTATTTTGCCTTCATCTCTTTTTCAAACTGATCACCTTTTGACACCATCATGGACACATTTTAATTTTAAGTTTGTGACGACTTTGTAATGTTTCCGTGTCGATATATTAATTTGATAAAAGCTAGTTACATAAAAAATAGTATTCTTTTACTGTCTGCTTGACCTGCACGATCGTGCATATTATAAAATTTTATCTACATATATTATAGTTGAATATGCTATTATTAGTCTGAAAGATGAAACACTTCGTGTAACGGTTTATTGTACATAACACAGCCTCTCTTGTGGTACGAATGTCTTCACGTGACACAAACCAAGTGACCTACTGACATCAATCAGTCCAAAAATTGTTAAAGTACAAATAAAGAGTAACATGCATGCACATTTAAACGAACATAGCTTGAACGATCTTCATACCCGCTCGACAATTTTCAGCTTCACATCTACAAAACATGTTTCAACACCATCTCAAGTATTCCAAAGGCAAAGGGAGATAACGCTATTCCACTAAATGACAAAGGGCATAAAGCAAGTGTAGATGTACACTGTGCTAAGCCTTTGCAGAATATTATTAGTGAAGCTGTCACATTTAAGTCAGATGAGCCGATGAGAAGAAGCTTTCAATGAGGTATCCACAAGGAGTTAGAGAGAAGTCTGGTGAACATTTTTTTTCATTTGTTTCTGACAAGCCTGCTCTTCTAGAAAGGGAGAGACGTGGCAGCCAACAATCTGAGTACAAAGATCATGTGGGTAGATGGCTAGAAAGCAACTATTACCAATGGTACAAAGTTTCTGTGTTTTTTTTCCCCATCTCTCTTTTTAAATGCAGAAAATGTGAATTCACACGCACCGCATGAAGTAGCCAAATGTTCATAGTTTTGTTTTTTAAGATTTGATGCATGAAAAATGTTGATTAGCGGACCAAGGGTAGGTTGAACTCTTACTGAGCGAAAACACAGATACATCACGGCGTTCACGGCACTTTGCAAAGTAACGTGTTTAATTTATTTTTCTTATTGATAAATAATTTCAATTTTAATTGTTTTCAAAGTCACGGTTGATGTGACTGGTGGGAGCGAACACACTTGCAGTGTTGACAGGATAATCTGACAATGCACTAATCATCATGCCAGTTTATTGAATATTGATTTATGAATAGCGCTTGATTATGTATTCAATATAAACTAAAAACTTGTGTAGTAAATATCCTATGAAGAATTAACTGTAAATACGAATGTCTATAATCCCTTTTTTCTAATCTATTAAACAGAAATTGAATTATTGAATTCTGCACAAGACTGGATTTGTTTCTTTTTTTCGTGTTTGTGTTGGGGAGAAGATTGAATATGTGTGTTTGAGGCAGATTTTAAAGTAGCCACGGAGTTTAATTTATTTTGTTCTGCAATAATCAGGGCATTGTCTTTAAAAAAAACATCAACTCACAACAAATCCATCGTTGCCGCAAACGTACATTTTGTGCTCTTATTTACCAATCTCATCAGCTTTGTTTACCACACTAAAGTTTCGTATATTATTCTTTTTCTGTCATAAAAAGAATCCTATCTAAAACTTCTATATTTCCTTCATGAAATTCCTTCATTTTTTTTTTTTTAACAAAACTTCAGACTTTACCTGCAAAACTGGTCGGTGTCAAATTCATCAGGTATTTTTTATATGAATTTATGCAACCGGAAAACTGTATTGTCTGCTGTTTACCTGTGAACAATCAACAGGTTTCGTAACAGTTTCGTGCCTGTCTAGTTTCTCATCCACACATTGCTCCATTCAGTCAAGTCTGACATCATCAAGAACTGATAAATGTCAGTTTACGGTCAATTAAGTTTCAGTTAAGTGTCGAAATATCAACACGTAACTTTCCAACTTTGAATTAAATTCAACAGTCTTTCCGATACTGCTGGACTTAATGCTCACCTCTAGTCTTTAGAAAATGTTCTGAAGCGCTGTCCGTAAACCAGAATCCATCTTTCCACAACCACTTTGAGGTTACACAACGAGATTTTCCGAAGCTCACTGACACAGATTGAGTTTTAGCCTTTCTTCATTTATCAGGGTAAAAGCTACACCTCATCACTATGAACAAAACATACAAATCAATATACATTGTCTGTTGAGATACAACAGACTTGTCCCACGCTAGAACATCGCTCGCACGGTGGATCCAGTCAATAAAATCACAATTCTTTACTGTCATGACATTCGTTTTCAAATCTTAAAAAAAAAAAATTAGCTTTTCTCCCGAATACATATAGGCTTTTTGTGTTCTACATCATTAACATGACTAACATGTGTTGCAAACAAACACAATTATTGTCTTGTTTAAGTAAAAATAATGATGATAAAATAGTAACCTCGGTATTCGGTGATTAAATTAACTTTTGTATGCCTCGTATTAGACGGTGGGAAGATTGTAACCACCACTTGCTCTATTTTTGTAATTCAGCACACTTCCCAAGCATAACTGCATAACTAAAAGTCGGTCGTTGTCGTTGTCGTTGTCGTTGTCATTGTCATTGTCAACATACACTGCATAACCCTGTTCTCACAATCTTTCACATCTTTCCTACCCACTCATGACAGACTCAATCTGAAAGTCAATCTCAATCTGTAAAATGCAACAGAAAATAGACACATAGGTCAAACGTGTGTCACATACGACAGACAAGAAAGGATCTTGTGCAAAATATATCTGGCTAAAGACATGTTAATTTTGTGTTCATTAAGACACTAAGTTAAGCTTAGCGCAAACACAAAACAGACAACATCTACATGTCTGCATAGTCAACACATCTGTAAAATGGCTACTTGACTCTATTAAGGGTTGGGCAAGGTAAACCAGAGAAGATTGACACCATCTTTATTAAAAAAAAAACTATCCCCGAGTAAAGTGTCGTCTCAGGGCCTCTCGCAATGGCCAATTAGGTTATGGGATTTACTCCTTTTGAAATATTGACTACAGTAAGGCATTGTGTATCAATATATACATGATCAAACATTGATAGTCAACGATACATGCAGACACAAGGGTAACTGTGAGTAAGAACACAAGGTAGTAGGATCGTTGCTTTGGCAGTTGTTCCTGGTTTCACCACATTTACAGTTGATGTGTTTAAACAGAGTGAAACTGGCGTGTAGTGCTAATATTGCAAGGTTTATATATATATAGCAGCAGTGTCTATTTGAAAGGGTTGAATATTTTTTTCATCCCCACGAGGAAAAGGGAGATGGGGCAAGTAAACTTTCAGGGTATGTGGAACAGGGATTGGGTGGTTATAACAACCAATACAAGTTCGAGGGTGTAACGGGACAGATATTTGAAGAAAAGGAGTTTCCAACTTTCTGATTGACGCATAAGAGACTAAAGCCCGCAGCACACTTTCAAGAATTACCTTACGATGCCAAACATAGCAATCCTTCTGATGGAAGGATATAAACTCTCTGCAAGTGAACTTAGACAAAATTGTTATTTTAAAATGTTGTATGATGTGTAACGCTCCGTTAGTGTCATAAACTAGTGCTGCGCTTTTTGATTTAAATTAAACTCGGAATCCATTGTGCGCATATTCTGAAATTTGTAAAATTGAAGGTAAAAACTGACTGCTTAAAACATTATGAGTTCTTAGTGGTAGTAAAGACAACACAATCGTGAACAGTGGAAGTAAGTAGAGAGACAACAGAGAGGAAGACACATACTATATATAGACAAGCAAAAACCGCAGAGAGGAGGAGGAGGAGTTAAATCTGTACGATTTACTTGAGCAGGAAAGTAATAATTTTCTTCTTTCATGCATTCAAAGTCTAGAATTATGCATACAGTCATTATTGCATTGGCTTTCTATCACAAGTTTATATCAATATATTCCATTTTTAAAATGAATTATCACATGATCTAGATTCAGAAATTATTTTTCGTAGTATTTTGTCTTTATTCATATCTTTGCATCAACTTCTGTAAAGCATATTCAGCCATTAGTACTAAAACTACAGGATGCAGTGACTACAAAAGCTGACAAATATATCCCTGATGGATCCTCGCTTGGATCTTATTCCCAGGTCGACAAATAATATTTCTACGTGTCGATATGAGATAAACGATAGATATATTTTTCTGCACTCAGCATGTGTTTGAGATGATCACAACAGTCGATGTAAGCCATGTGACACAGCCTTTCCACCCGGGTAACAAGCGACGCAAACATCCGGGACACACACTTTCAGATCCTTTTACCTCGCTCCATGTGACCTAGCCCTAGTGGTTGCGAATACAAAGTGGGTTTCTCTGAACAGACTTGCACCAGATATCCTGGTGGCTGCGGATTGTTTCTGTCGTCGTGCAAGCTGATGAAAATGCTTCTTTTTCGCTGGTCTCATTCAGAGTCAGTCCATCAGAAGTCACTTCTAAAAATGTCTGTATTCTCTTGGATGCTGTGGCTGATGCTGCAAAGCCCTCGATTAGCTAACGCAGTATGCAACGCTTATACCGGACCTGCAGGATCATACGACTGTTTTTACTCGCCCTTATATGATTCTCACCAATGGGGAACATGTATCACAGATGTCTACATGCAACAAAAGTCAAAAGGTGAGATATTTTGAAACAAAAAGACAGAGTTTAATGAATACGATTTATATAAAAAAAAAACCAATGTTAATAATCTATAATCTACGCGAAATAATTTATTTTACCATTTGAAATCACCTTTACTAGAAGCTTTGGTTAGACTGTTTACCATGGGTTGTTTTTTCTTTTTTTTTCTTTTTTTTTTTTCTTTTTGTAAAGAAGATAACTCTGGCATTAGATGTTGACTACTTTACTGCATTCCTTTCTGAGAGGTGTAACTTTTTCTTGGCGTCTGGCAGTAGGACACCTTTACTTGAACACAGTGCACCTGTGCTGTTTGTCTTGTGTTGATGACATACATCAAATTACTTATAATACTAACAACACGGGTGTGAGTAGAGAGTTTTCTTTCGATGAGATTTCTATCTTTTTACTGTGCGCGAGCCTGTTTTAACTCTATCTCTTGTTTGTGTCGATAATTATTTTTTTCTATTCAGCACAAAACTATTTTTACTTCTAGATTTTTCAGCACAAGAGAGAAAATGGCATAGAACAAAGGAAAAAAATAAAATCACAAAAATTTATAGAAACTTAAAGTTATAGAATAGCATAACCAGCTTGCTACACTACAGGAGCTAGAAAACATTTTTCTAATACCGAGTTTCTTTTAAAAAATAAAAAGTAGCATAAAATATTCGAAAGTAATTGTTAAGTATAAAAATTGAAATATATATTATTAATAAACAATTCATTAATATATATTATTAGTTACTGCACTAAAAGTTACTGCACTAAAAGTAAAAACAAAACAAAGAAAATTTTATTATGTTTAATATTGAGTGTGCCTGACCTTAATCGTTTAATTGCTTCCTTCTCGTTTCATTTATAAGATTTTAAAACTTAAATTCTTATGACACAAAAGAACATACTGTGCAGTCCTACCAAGCTGATCATATTAAACGAAGCCTATTGCACGGTCTGCGCTAGTTCAACTCTTTTGGGAGTAGAAATAAGGAGTTTTCAAAAAAAAATGGCGCTAAGTAAACATCATCATGAAATGGTTGTAAAATGAATGCTCGCAAGCATAACCTTCATACCATACATGTTGACTGTTGTTACAGGCAAATACCATTGCCGAAACAGAGAAATAACGTACTGTCACTATCAGTGTATGCTAGAGTTTCATGGTCTTGGCAGCGGGGCCGTCACAGATGACTGCGCCTGTGACCCACACCAAAGCAATGTTTTACCTTACTACTATCACACAACCTTCTCTCCAGAATGTTATAGGTAACTGTGTGTGTGTGTGGGTGCAGTTAGGTATGTTTATCTTGATATGTTTTGCTCAAATCATCATGCTAGTCATGGTTTGTTTTTATCCACAATCTACTAATGCTAAAAAAAGTCTAACAAAATTTCAAATGGCCATCACATTCATGTACTTCATTTCAGATTGCAAGTGTGTGTGTTTTGTTTTTCTTGTTGCATCTAGCCCCTCTGGTGAAGGCTGCAATTGGTACAGCAATTGTCTAGAAAAAAAATTCCCGTGTGCCAGTGGATCTGACGACTACGGTATCGCATACGCCGAGAAGTTCTGTAACGCATACTACAACAACTACAACACTTTTTCTTCTAAAGGACGGCTATGGGTTGATGCTGTACGCAAGTGTCTCCAGGTAACAGTGTCTTAGATCCGTGACGTGTACCTGTACACGTAATGTGTACCTGTACGGCTGCATGTGCACGTGACCTCCTGTCTTGTCTGGCAACAGTAGGAGCTTACAGTAGGCTAGACTCGGTCACCACCGTTACTGACTAGACACGACATACACCATTATTTGAGACGAGCACAGGTCTACTTTAGGGCCTAATTTTAACCCCAACAAATATTTCTCTTACCCAGTTTTTTAATGGCTCATAACTCCAGTCTCCACATCCGTGTAATCAAGTTGCTCAGTTCTCTCCCCCGCTACTCGGTTCCACTCTGTTAAATGGAGTTGTCCTCGCTACCTGATCTGTTGGAGCCGCTGAACTTCATTTACTCACAATGAAGGTCCACGATTTGAGCACATAGTTCTATAACTCCGCCCCTCTTTTTGCATAGTGAATATGAAATTGTATGCCACCTGATGTTTGCACCATGTCGTAATCTGTGAATATTTTGAATGTCAGTAATAAAATATAAAGCGTTTTATTTCCTTTGCTTTGTATTGAATGCACAAGAAAGCCTAAAAAAACATTCGTAGTATATATATAGAGAGAATAAATATAAAAAGTAGCAAATAAAGTAAAGCAAGTAGATAAAAAATAAATAAATAAATACATAAAAGTGAGCAAAATAAAAAGATCAATTAATTAAATAACGTATAAACAATTAATGAAAAGCCACATCTACACTTTCAGGATAGATGACAGAAAAAGCTTGACATATTCACTCTCAGTCGCTCATTGGAATAAACTTGACAGGTTTAGGCTCTGTAACAATAGTGTATCGCCATATTAGAATGTCTTAGGAGTAAAAGTTTATTTTCAGTAGCCAGTGTTTCTATGGGACATAAGGATAACCAGTCAGCTAGTTACATACATTACAGTTTTATATCTAGTTATAATTGTTATTCTCCTTCTGCAACATACCTTCAAAGCGAAAGTTTTTAGGACTATCGCATAGAAAAGAAGGACCTGACATTATCCGCTGCTTACTTTAGCACATAAGTACTTCTATGCAAGACATTTATTTATTCATGCAGGTGGCACTGGTACCTTTAATGCAAAACTTCACTACCTACACGTGTGCTCATGTCAAGTCCTACGCCTTCAAGTCACATGCACCCTGCTACTTGAAACCAGATGTCGGCGCTCCTTCTTTCTGCGACCTTCCATATGAGGACTACTGGAGGGTGTTTTGGACTATCAACGGTGCTTTTCTGTCAACCTTTTCCAACTCGATGTACGGAATGTTTGAGGTAAGCTTAGTGTTTTACATATTCAGCTTCCACTCGAAATATTTTCAAAGCATATAAGGCCATGTACTCAAATTTGTTTAAAGTATATTTAGAGGTACCTTTAATTAATAAATGTGTTTATTTGTCTGAACCAAAAAAGAAAATTAAAGTTAAAAAGTCAATATCAATTTTAGGACAAATAATTTTGAAAACTGTTAGAGAAAAATCGTTTTTTCTCTTTTGATCGGTTTTAGCCAAAGTGTACTTATTCTGAAAGCTAATCATTACTATCATAAGAAATTGACTTTGTATTTGTTTTACACTTTTTACCGTCATAAGGGAGACAATGCCTGAACTTGGTTTAATTTAATCTCACCACTTCAACCAGTACGATATGTATTACATATGTTATGCTTTCGGAACAATGTTCCGATTTATCTTTTTATATGTCTTGCGATTCATTTAATGATGCGTAGATGATGTATAGGAAAAATATGATGTCCCACACATGCATGCTCTCTCTCTTTCTCACACACACACACACACATATCAATAAAACAAGTAAGCATGGCGAAGAGTAAAAAGAAATTAATAATTTGAAAAATTAACCCTAACCACTGATAACAAATACACCTTGATTTAATTAAAAATGTGATCAATCCATTTAGTGTTTCGCTGCTGAAGTATCTATGTAAATGAACCACATAAATAGAATATCCTCAGGTGTCAAAAGGATGTCTGCCAGTCTGGGGCCATCGACTCGGTTCCTACATACAGCAGCTGAAGATTGGACTGCAGTTGACTGCTTCCCGTAACAAGCGACTGAAGCGAGATGTGCTGTCTGTCTCAGAAGCTGAGCATAGTGCTGGTTTCACACTCAGACGATCAAGTCGACCTCATATTACTCTTTCCGACCCGGACCAACACCGGCCAAGACGACTCTTCAAGCGCCAGGCAGTGAATGACACAAGCAACTGGCAGGGGGAGACTACTACAAACCTCTATTTCCATAATCTGGCAGGCACCACGGCAGACACCATGGCTAAGCAACTCAACTGGAATGCTACAGGCGTCACGTGGTTTGCTTATGGACAGGCGGGGGCTAACGGAACTCTGAACGTCTTCATCCTACTGGCTGACCGTGTGGCTTACGACTCCAACTACAACAGCTTGTCTCCGAGGCCCGACATGACAGACGTGGTGATGAAAGCTGCCCAGGCCTTCGAGAATGGTGACATCACAGTTCAACTGGAAGGAAGAGTGGTTCAGCTGTACACACTGGATGCCTGCAGTGACGTGGAATGTCAGCAGGTCTTTTTAAACGTGTCTGCTCCCCCAGTTGTAAGGCAGGAAGCCAATCATGCTATGTCACGGAAGATAATGTTATTCCATTTTCTTGTATCCATCTTCTTCGCAATCATGCTTTAATACGCAAGTTAAATACCCTATTGGCCACTATACATGTATACAGCTATCTAATTAACACCAAACATTTAATTAGTTGATTTCTTTGTATTTTGCCTTCATCTCTTTTTCAAATTGATCACCTTTTGACACCATCATGGACACATTTTTATTTTTTGAGAAATAACGAAGTTTCTGACGACTTTGTCATGTTTCCGTGGCGATTTTTTACTATGCTAAAAGCTAGTTCGAAAAAAATAGTATCCATTTGCTTCCTGCTTGAACTGCACGCTCGTGCATATTATAAAATATATCTACATATATCCTAGTTGAATATGCTATTATTATTCTTGGAGATGATACACTTTGTGTAACGGTTTATTGTACCTTACACAGCCTGTCTTGTGGTACGAATGTCTTTACCTGGCACAAAGCAAGTGACGTACTGACATCCATCTGTCAAAATATTGTATGATACTCTCTGATGGTGTAACTTATCTTTAAGGGTTAGTTTGATGGTGTTTATATAGACTGACAAGCTCTTACTTAATGAAAAGTACAAATAAAGAGTAACAAACATGCACATTTAAACTAACATAGCTTGAACAACCTTCATACACGCTGGACAATTTTCAGCTTCACATCTACAAAACATGTTTCGAGACCATCACCAAAGGCAAAGGGAGATAACGCTAGTCCACTAAATGACAAAGGGCATAAAGCAAGTGTAGATGTACACTCTGCTAAGCCGTTGCAGAATACTTATTAGTGAAGCTGTCACATTTAAGTCAGAAGAGTCGGTGAGAAGAAGCTTTCAATGAAATCTCCACAAGTACAAAGTGAAAACACAGATACATCACGGTGTTCACGGCAAAGAAACGTGTTTGATTTATTTTTCTTAGCGAGAAATAACTTAAATTTCAATTGTTTTCAAAGTCACAGTTGGTGTGCCTGGTGGGAGCGAACACACTTGAGGTTGACAGGATAATCTGACAATGCACTAATCACCATGCTAATTTATTGAATATTGATTTATGAATAGCGTTTGATATGCATTCAATATAATCTAAACAAAATTGTGTAGTAAATATCCGATGAAGAATTAACTGTAAATACGACAATCTATAATCCCCTTTTTTCTAATCTATTAAACAGAAATTGAATTATTGAATTCTGCACAAGACTGGATGTGTTTCTTTTTTTCCTATTTGTATGGGGGAGAAGATTGAATCTGTGTGTGTGTGAGGCAGATTTTAAAGTAGCAGAGGAGTTTAATTCATTTTGTTCTGCAATAATCAGGGGATTATCTTTAAAAAAAAACATCAACACACAACAAATTCATTGTTGCCGCCAACGTACATTTTGTGCTCTTATTTACCAACCTTATCAGCTTTGTTTACCACATTAAAGTTTCGTTTATTATTGTTTTTCTGTCATAAAAAATAATCCTATCTAAAAATTGTATATTTCCTTCATGAAACTCCTTCATTTCTTTTTTTTTCTTTTCTTTCTTTTTTTTTTTTTTTTTACCAAGCTTCAGACATTACCTGCAAAACTGGTCGGTGTAAAATCCATCAGGTATTTTTTATATGAATTTATGCATCCGGAAAAGTGCATTGTCTGCTGTCTACCTGTAAATAATCAACATAGTTTTGTAACAGTCGCACTACATGCGAGCGCTGCGCTACAGATCTTAGAGTTTGTGATGTAGAAAATGTGAAGTTACTCGCCCTTAAAACAACCCTAAACACGTTTACCTATTTAAACACCCCTCCTTCTTTCTCTCAGTGCCCGCCGTTTGCTACACGTGTTGACGAGGACATTCTAAGAGTTGTGGCAAACTGTGTCGACAGGTGAGGCAGCACACTGTCCCTCCCCTTTGCTGTCAGACACAGGTTCAGGTAAGTGTCAGGTAAGTCGCGACACCATGGAGTGCGTGGTGCAGGTAACTGCTGATGACACAGTTTGCCAGACTACGCCAGCCGCTGTCGTCTCAAGTCGCTGATGTTGCTGCTTGCTGTGCCCACACCCTGCGAGACTGCACGTCTTCTGTCTCTTCACAGTGATTTAATAGTGTCCCCCTCTTAAAGGAGTTTGTTGTCCCTATTAGTAGACTTGCATACCTTTCTATGTTTCCCGTTTCACGCTCTCTGTCCGTTCGGATTTAGCAACAGTAACTCCCTTTGTTCTCCCTTCATTAGCATGCAGGTTTAAGTACCCAGTGAGAAAATTTAATGATCGTAGGTCTAGCTTTTTTGTGTGTGCAAGGTTTGTGGTGTATTCATAAGCTGTCGCAAATTTCCAATTTATGACCACGGAAGATGTCAGAAAGTGCCATACTTTGCGTACGGTTGCATGAGTTTAAGATTGAGGACAATCTTAGCACATGTTTTATGGTTGTCTTAGTCAGGTTCGGGAATATGAAACACAGGTTTTTTTGGCTTGAGGAAGTTTCGTGCCTGTCTAGTTTCTCATTCACACATTGCTCCATTCAGTCAAGTCTGGCATCATCAGGAATTGATAAATGTTAGTTTACAGTCAATGAAGCTTCAGTTAAGTGTCGAAATACCAACAAGTGACTTTCCCAACTTTGAATTAAATTCAACAGTCTTTCCGATACTGCTGAACTTAATGCTCACCTCTAGTCTTTAGAAAATGTTCTGAAGCGTTGTCCGTAACCAGAATCCATCTTTCCACAACCACTTTAAGGTTACACAACAGATTTTCCGAAGTTCACTGACACAGATTGAGTTTTAGCCTGTCTTCATTTATCAGGGTAAAAGCTACATCCCATCACTATGAACAAAACATACAAATAAATGTACATTGTCTTTTGAGATACAACAGAAATCAGTGCAAAATTATTTGTCCCACACCAGAACATCGCGCGCACGGTGGATCCCGTCAATAAAAACACAATTCTTTACGGTCATGACATTTGCTTTCAAATCTTAAAAAAAAAATAAACTTTTCTCCCGAATACATATAGGCTTCTCTCAATTATTGTCTTGTTTAAGTACAGTACCCCAACAACAAATGTGTTAGTCGGCGATGACAAAATAGTAACTTCTGTTTTTGGTGATTGAATTAACTTTTGTGTGCCTGGTATTAGACGGTGGGAAGGATCCAAGTTGTGTTGGGGTAATGGGTGGGGATGCACGACTTATAATTTTTTGGTGTTTACATTAAAGTTTATTTATATGTCTAGTATGTACTTGGGTGAGGGGAAAGCGAGAAAGTTATATATGTGCATGTGATTCTAGGCTTTGATAAAAGTTTTGCAATGTGCTGTACTCAGGTTCTCACACCTGTGCTGTAGTTAATTTGGTTACGACAATAAATTAAAAACTCGCATCATTTCTCTCTGTCTCTGCTCACGACACGAAACTTATATACAGCGCTATTTAAGTCCGGTGCGACACGCGCAGCTCTTCAGGTGTGCAGTCCTCCTTCTGCCAGGTGAAGCCGTTTTGGGTCACGTGACTTTGTCCACCTGCCTCCTTTACCATTAAAGGAATTAATCATAGTCGACTTTACTCAACCCTCAATGGCCCTTAGTGGCAGACAAGCCTGACAGAGTAGGATAACTCAATGGGAAGTGACTTGGCTTATCCAGGAGATAAAAGTGAACTCGTTTCCAAGGAGTTACAGGTGTGACAAGTTTCTCTTATAAAAATGACGACTTCGAGGTCCCTCGCTGCACTTGGATTACCTTTACTTGTGTGTCTGCTGCTGAAGGAGATAAAATGTGACTGTGATCCAGACGTGGGACCCGCGGGCAGCCTGAGGTGTATACGGTCAGGTCTTTATGACAACCAGTATCAGTATGCAACATGTCATACCAACAGTTATATCCTACAGAAGTCGAAAGGTAAGATTTTAGTAGTAACAATCCTATATTGTCTGTTTTCTGGATGTAACGAATTATTTTACGTAATTTTATAAATATATAATGTATTATTTGGATACATATATATATTTCTGTACCTTACTTTTGGCATACACGCAAGCCCGTATTCACATTCACTAAGTGTGGCGGACTATGACTTGTACAAGTGGTGGTGGTGGTGGTGGTGGTGGTGGTGGTGGTGGTGGTGGTGGTGGTGGTGGTGATGGTGGTGGTTACTACTATTACTACTACTACGAGCATGACGGAAGTTTCATCGCACAGAGGGAAGTTGTCAGAGCCGTCATCAGCTGTACACCCATATCCAGCAGGCTCATCTCCATACGTGTCTCTGCCGTGTCTCTGTCTCTTGAGTCAATGTCAAGACATAGCTTTCTTCCTACCACTTTAAAATTCATATTATACGTATAATGGTATTTATTTGAAATTTCGACTGTATTATCTGTTTGTACAAAAATGTATTGCTTTCAGGTAATCACCACTGTCTCAACAGCAGTGCTTATTGTTACTATCAGTGTATGCTGGACTTGTACAACAAGGAGAATGGGACCGTGAGTTTGGACTGTCAGTGCACTTCGACATCGTCCCCAAGTACTACCTTCCAGTCAGGGTGTCAAAGGTAAAACGAACACGCTATTTCTTTTCTTCTCCCTCCCATCATTTAATACTGCTGTTTCAATCCCTCATCCCATCCTTACTAGGTCTTCCCCAAATTTGCAATAACTTTGTATGTTCGCTATAGATGTGTACAATCGCAATAAATAATAGGCTCATGAAGTAGCTTTTTATAAACATGTCAATATAGAGATTTAAATACAATTTTGTATTTATAGAGTTACATTCAGTTTTGTTGTTAAATAATTGTGTTTAAGACAATTTGGCGAGCTGTGATTATACTATCTTCTTCTTCCAGATTAGTGTTTGAAAGTTGTTAAGATAGTTGATAGTTGGCAGTGCACTGATCACTTTGTCAAACTGCTGTTCACTATTTTCGTGAGGAAAATGCATCGCGTATTTTGAGCAAGTGGGTAATTACACTTTAAAAATTAATATATCATCATACAATTATGTAGCTAACATCGCTGTCTCATGGTTTTGTTCACAAACAAATTAACACAGGCATTGTCTGTTTAACATCTTGAGGCCTCTGACCACCTAATTTTTCTTAACCATTCGAACATAACAGTAGACTCGCAGGTTCTCACGGTAATTACAGTGTATTTCTGTTTGTGACATGGGACAGTGGTTACCGGTCTATTTTCAGCGGTCACGAGCTCAGGCACTATTTATTTACACAATGTTGATTTTCATTAAAACCATCTCTTATCTTTGATTGAAGTCCTTCCGGCACGGACTGTGGCTGGTACCGGACATGTTTGGAGAGGAAATTCGGATGCTCAGGGGGACTTGACTCTTATGTCATGGCGTTTTCCCAGAAGTTATGCGCCCTTGCTGAAGGAAATGACACGGGCGTTACAGAGACTGGACTGAGATGGCTGAACGCCACCAGAAAATGTCTCCAAGTAAGAGACACTCTTCTTGTCTTTGGGTACTTTAGCAGATGACATTCGAGTGCACAATAATTTTAGAAAATTTGGTCGACATGCTGAGACCATGGTTTCTCCTTTCTCACATTATCTGAGTGAGCGATCAAGCCGTGCAACAGGTGAACAATCCAGACCTCGTTCACGTGTAATTCCCTTGTATCAATACTGTTTGATTGATAAGCTCAAGTAATATTCTATTCAACTTTAATTTTAAAAAAAAATTGGCAAGTTGTAACAAGTCTTCTTTTAGATAACGAGTCCTTCACAAAAGATCATCCCCTAATTGCGACTGAGAAGAAATGACATCCTTCTTTCATACCCAGAAGAGTTTATGGTCCTCGTCATGAGCACAGAATTTAGAGTGTAGACAGGTAACGTCCGTTACATTTAAAGGAGTTACTAAGCGGTTAAGAATTGTATAATTAAAGTAATACATTAATTTTCCCCGTCATACAAAGCTAGAGTTTATAGATGTGCGTTTAAAATAAATTATAGTTTGAAATGATGGAGGTGGTGGGACTTACAACACAATAGCGCATAGAATGATATCGGACCTATTTTCAGGTGGAACTGGCGCCATTGTTACTGCCTTATGAGAGCTTCACGTGCTCTGACGTCAGCGCGCATGCGTACGAGAAGCAGGCAGGATGCTATTCAAAACCTTATCAGGATGAATCTGGAATATGCAGCGTGTCGTCTGCTGACTTTTGGAAGATTTTCTGGAGGACTAGAGACACCTTGGGTTTGAATTTCGTGGAGAGCCTTCTGGGACTCCTAAAAGTAATCATTTGTTAAATATTATACAGTAAGAACAGTGTTAAGAACTGAAACATAAAAAATAATGAGAAATAAAGCAGGATCATTTAGTGCACCACAGTAGTTTACAGCGTAAAGGTTAACGGCAAAGTGAAGTAGTAGAAGCAGACATAAAAGTTTATCGATGATTTGATAATGCCGTAAATGTGATTATTTGCAGTTTTTAAGGTTATGTATTGCTGTCTATCTAACGGATCAAATCATTATAAAATTAGAATAATGCAGGACACTATAATACAAAGAACGCAGTGAGGTAAATGAAAAAAATATATTAAATTAAATAAGAGCATCGTGTAAAATATCTATCTGTACTTTTACAGACGAAGTTGAGCTGCACTGGTGGCTTGCTGCCCTTTGACTCTTCCATGAATTTGATCCACATCCGACTGCAACTTCCACTCTCTCGCAGGAAGCGTGATGTACCGTCAGTCTCCAGGCCTTTCGTCAGTCACGAGAGTTTGGAGAAGACTCCATTTGTCATGGCGACTAGACTCAAGCGTCACTCTCGTCACGTGTCCGACACGAGATCATCGCGAGGTCGACGCGCGACAACCGATGACTTGTGGCTGGGGGAGACCAACCAGCAGCGCCTTTACCACGACCTGGCCAACAAGGGGGCGCTGTCTATCAGCAGACTGCTGGGCTGGGATGTACAAGAAGTTCTGTGGTTTGCTTACGGCACCAAAACGCCAGACAACAATGTTTTCAACGTGTCGCTTCTGTTTGTTGACAAACAAACCTACGGCCTACAAAAGAACGACTGGTCACCCAGGGTGAACACTAGGGAAGCTGCCATCACAGCAGGACAAGTTCTTAGCAGGAGCGATACAAGAATAATGATCAAGAGTCAGAGGGCATGGATGCAAAAGTTTCAAGCTTGTTCCGACATCAACTGTCAGTTGGTATTTTACACAACGGAACAGACAGACAGCGCGGTGAGTTCACAGGAGCCGACAAAGAGCTTACCTGTAAGTGGCGCAGACAGGTGTGGTCAATGGCTTCAATTGTCAGTACTGACTGTAGCAGAGGTGATATTCTTTCTCGCAGTCATTTGAAAACAAGTGAAATATGCAAATGAATTTTTGAATATTTTATCAGTTTGAAATGAGACTTCTGAAGACGAATGAACTTAAGTTTAATATGACCAAACGACTTCATGTTTTTGGCATCATGCAAAGATGTTTCATTGTTTTCGACATATAAGCTTTGGGGCAGAACACTCATTTTTAAAAGCATGTATAATTTTCATGGAGTTTGTAGGCATTTCTGCTGCAAAGTACATTTTTTTCTAAACTGAATAAATTTGTAAATCAAAACTTTAAACCAGTGGAAGAATACAATGACAATTATGTTATCACATGTTTGCATACCTACAGTTAACTGAAAGATAATAAATGTCGTGTTTGCGCTCACTGCTGTTAATGAATCTTTCTCGTTCACACACACACACACACACTGCATTCTTTGCAAAAGCTGAAATATACTGCCGAATATATCAGGTGTTTAACAAGCGAACCTTTTAACTACTAGATGCCCTTCTCGCCACGCATTCGTCTTTCTCTGTACTACTTCAAAGTTTTACATTGTCTGTCCGTTTGATTACATGCAGCAGTAACTGCCTTTGTTCTCTCTTCATTATGATGCCATCTTTGTGTCCCCATTGAGAAAGTCTCATGATCATGGGTCTACATTTTGCTCTGTGCAAGGTTTGTGCTGTGTGTTCAAGAGCGGTTACATTTCCAATGTATTACAACGGAAGTTGAGACGTAAGTGTCACACTCTGCCAGGTGTGATGTCACATCAGTTAAAGAGATAGATAGCAATCTCAGCACGTATTTTATGACTGTATGTGCCAGATTCGAGAATACTATCAGACGCAGTCTTTGTGAGGTTTCCTGCCTATCTAGCTTCTCATCCACACATTTCTCCACTGCGTCAAGTCTTTGAAGAAGGTCTGTTTTCTAAGAGTAGACATATATCCAAACTTTTCCAACTTTAATTTATAATCAGAAGAATCTTTCCGATAATGCTGGACTTAATGCTCACCTCTTGTCTGTAGAACATGTCTTGAAGCGGTGACTACATTGAAATCGAACCTTAAACAATCAACTCGCGGTTGCACAACGAAATCTCTCCGAGTTCACTGACACAGGTAGGGTTTCAGCTTCTCAATTCTTATTTACCAGAGTAGAAGTTATTCCACTGTGTACAGCTTAACAGTTTGAACAAGGCTAATCTTTAGCATTAAAACAAACCGATCAGAATCACAGTTCTACACACTGAGCATCACAAGATGCGTATTCACTCTAATATAATATCATATTCACTCTAATATAAGACGCCATCAAGACATGTATAGAGGACTGCTAGTCGTCGACAGATGAGTCACCGTTAGTGAAAGGATAGTTTGATGCTACCTCTACAATCATAATGATGGCTTTTGTTGTGTTTTTATGCCTGGATATCGCAGAGACAAAGAAGAGTGCACTTACTCAGCACACTCGGAATTTAGTGTACTATTCTTGAGCACAAAAACAAAAGCACATTTGATTTTATTGTTGCTCTCTCCCTTTCCACATCCGCCACCTACCCACTTTTGAATCCTTCAAATGTCAACTGAAGACTCTTCTCTTCCTTGAGCATTACTTTCAGTGCACTCATTAATGCCAATCCTTTCCGTTTATTGTAACTTTCCTACTCGTTTTCTTTTGAAAAAATCGTGATACTATCAGTCCTAGTTACTTGGTTTTTTAAAGCATTTTCTGTATTTGTCTTTTGTTAGTCATCACCACTGTTGTTTATCCTTCGGTCCTTCTTATGCTGGTCGTAAACGAGTTTTATTTCTTATTTGTTGCTTTATACATTTTTTTTAAATTTGGCAACCACCTGACGGCAAGATTTAAAGGCTGTAGCTAAAACCCTGTGTACATTTCTCTGTCTCTGTAAAGGTTTGTTCCTGTAAATAAAAAGATTCTTATTTTTGCGACAGCTTTGTGGATATTTATTAACGTGTATCTTTTAAAAGTGCTTATTTACACATTTATAAGCCTCTTTCTGCCAACCAATATTTCGGAATAATTATCTATGCAGCAGCACGCATCTTTTACATTACTTTACTCCAAGTCTGGCAAAATGTTCGAGCGAACACTGTATATAAGCGGTTGTTCTGTTCGTTGCGGTGAGACTGGTGTGCCTTCACTGACTTTCATAACCACGATACAATATTACGATCTAGCTGATTAAACATGGACTGATTCGAAATGTCGACAGCATATCAGTGAGTTTGCTATCATTGTAATGTTTGTATTGCGAACAAGTTCCGAATTTTTAGGGAAAGCTAACTTTCCTCCTGCTTTTTTTTTAATGTACCCTTGCGACAGTTTATAGTACAACACTAATCTTTCCAACCCTTCTCTTTACGTTAGTATGTGTCGGTAAAGACAGCTGGGTGGCTAACAAACTGGTTGATTGATTGGTTGATTAAGTAGGAAGATGCTTTCACCTTGCTGTGATTTCGCACTATGTGGGAGAGCGAGGGGGGAGGAAACTGAAGTACCCAGGGAAAACCCACGACACCCAGCCCTGCAAACAGATGTTAAATACACAGAAATTTGAACCCAGAACCTGCATGTGCCTGCAGTGGTGACGAGCAGATGGTTTAACCACTACAGAATCACTACAACGTTGTTTGCCGAGCAAATCTCGGTGCTACATAGCGAATACTAAAACTAGAATTTCCCACTCTTAACGGTGTAAAATTACTTCTTACTAAAATTAGCAAAAACATGGTGCTTGGAGTCTGTAAAATATATGTTTATAATTAGTTTTTGGACGAGACAGTCTAGTAACAAAAATATTTTTCCTAATGAGCAAAATACATCATTTTTTATAATAATAACCATGAATATTTAGTACACGTATCTTCTTCTGGTTGAGGAGTAAATGACATTGACAAATGTCTACACACATGCTATATGAACACACACACACACGCACAGGCATGCATGCATAAATAAACTAATACACCAAAACAAATTTTTACAAGTCAATGTTTCTTCATTTACTCATCCTATGAAAATCCCTAAAAGAATGTGGTTGGTCTGAGCTGTACACTCAGGTACACAGCGATGACGACGATCGTTTTATCTATTTATTGATTGAATTTTGGCGAAGAGCTTACATCGATATCCGTAACAACAGCCGACAAAGATGTGGTGTACATGCCACCTGGGGTTAAAGGTCGCATGCATACTTCTCCGAACTTGTCCATAAGGCAGAGACTCCTTCTAACCACCTGACGATCGCGTACTGAAAAATGAAAATACCTTATGTCTATTATGTCTATATATAGCACCTGACTCAGGCCCGTACTATGTAGCTGCATACCTCTTCTGTTACGTGGAGCTTGTGTCTGTGTGTTACACGCGTATCCGTATGTGGGTTTACTTACTATCCGTTAGCTGCTGGGTGACTATCGTGACCCCCAGTGACCTCACGCGACGCTCCTCAGGCTTTCAAAGCCCAAAGGCAGACAGCTCGCGCAGTACAAGATGTGCAGGTGACAAGCCAGGGCCCATGGCTTCGTATATTTTCAAATCTTGATCGTCGACTTCGAGGGCTCTCTGACAGTATTTTTTTAAACTTAGTGGTTGTCAAACACAACAGGACATGGCAGGTCTATGGAGAATAGCTTGACAGTGTTAGGAGGTGTGGTTGAGCATTTGTTCGTCCTTTAACAGTCGACAGGTGTGACAGGCCGGTGTGTCCTACGAGTTAAGATGTCGACGTCGCGGTCGCTCGCTGCTGTCGGACTACCTGTGCTTGTGTCTCTGCTGCTGACGGAGGTAAAATGTGCCTGTGATCCTAGCGGAGGGCCTGCGGGAAGCATCGGCTGTGTACGGTCACCCGCTTATAACAATCAGTCTCAGTATGCAACGTGTCATACCAACAGTTACATCCTCCAGAAGTCGAAAGGTGAGATTAGTCCTGTGTCGCCTGTGTTCTGTCTCTATCGCGGTATTCAATTTACGTCTTAGAAAAACTTAGTGTTTTGTATGTACGTCTGTCCTTGTCAGTTGGTATACCTGCCAGAATGTATACATATAATTAAAATATGTAACCTGGGATCTTTAAATCTTTTTCATGAAAAAAGCAAATTGAATTATGTTTAGGGCGATGCAGTAATATTTTGTTGTGTTGATACTTATATTAGTTTTACAATGATGTCATTGTACATTTATTATTGCACGGGATATGTATAGGGTGTACGTGTGTGTATTTGTGTGTCTATATCCTGATATTACGAAATGGTGTAAGCTGTACATTATCTACATTTGTATTGTCTGGATATCAGCTACAATGCTAGCTATCAGGCTGAAATTCGACACTTTTAACCGCGATTAGATAACACCCTGCTGTATGACTACAAAATTAAAAAGAATTAAGGTTCTCTGACAATAGCATAAAACTTTATGAAAAGGTATAATTACTTTGGTTTTTTTTTTAATGTTACCAAAATCTAATTGTCTCGCTTAATAATTGTAAGCTTTGCTATTATTATTAAATTTATTACTTCCCCTTCCTCTCCACCACCCCACTCCTCGGTTGTAGTTTGTCTCCACTGTGCATTTTCAAACTTTGAGCCAGCCACAAGGTGAGAGGCATGACAGGTGTGTGCAGGTCAAAAGGTCAATACACACCTGAGACCTTGACCTTTATGCTTCGGCTCCACAGGCCACGAATCAAAGAAAGAGGTTAAGAGGCTATGAATAATGAGGAGGGGGAGGACCTTGCGTTGTACACCAAGACACCTGTAGCTAGTTATATCTGTAGGAGAGGAAAAGTAAACAAAAGCTGACTCAATGGCTGTGTGGGACACACACGGTGACACATTTTCTGTGTCGGATGCAGCGACAGTGGTTCGTGGGGTTGAAGGTCACCACCACCGCTGACACAACCGCTTTAGCTAACTAGTTTCACATCCTCATACCTTCAGCATTGCCAGTCATGCAGACAATTGATAACTCATTTATCCTCGCACACATACGCCAAATTTTCCTGTAAACAGTCATTCTTGAGAAATGAAGTAGACTATTATTCCGAGAAAAGACTCCAGTTAGCAACAGATATGGATATTTTTTTTCCCCACAAGTAATAGGAAAGGTGAGCAAAGGTAAACATTTCATCGTGTCATCTGTTCAGTGCGCATAAAATAAACTTAGTTGCATAACCAACACATTTCATTATTTCGCTGATGAAATTTCATAACAGGAGCGCATAGATGAAAACAGGTGTAGACAATGAGGAATGAGAACCGAAATCTGAGGATTTTCTCTCGAAAAACAATGTAGTGTCCCAGTCACAACTAGCCTACAATTTGTCAACAATCGTTTCACCATACTCCTTCCTCTCTGTAGTTTCCAAGTCACTCAACCTATAGCTACTGACGAAAAATCTTTATAAGGATGCATGCCAAAAGCTACAGGTGAGTACATAGATATATTCTTCTTGCGTGTAAAGGTTTTTGTCTGTCTTCCTCATCATATGATGGTTAAGTATGTGTTTAATCTGATGGCCGGACCTATCTCATCTGTTTGTACAAAACTGTTGTTTTCAGGAGTTCACTTCTGTCTGAGCGGTGCTTATTATTGCTACTATCAGTGTATGCTGGAAGTGTATGACAAGGAGAGTGGGGCTGTCAGCTCGGACTGTCAATGCACTTCGACTTCCACCCCAAGTCCTACCCTCTCCTCAGAGTGCTATAGGTAAAACATGCACATTATTTGTTCTCTCTCTCCCCCCTTAACCCTCCATGCAATATATCTATCCCGTGTCACTGTCTTGATCCAACTTACTATCTCTTGTATTATCGTTGCATGATCCTTATATAAAATCACAGTACGTAATACACTCATCTCATAAACTCGATACTTTACAACAAAACGATTGAAATATGTGTAGTAGATCTTGTCTTTTAATAATAATAAAAATGTGCTCAGACAAATTAATGATCCTCGAATGTAGGCGTCGCGCCACCCGTTTCACACCCGCACACAAGTACACAGATAACACATTTAACAGGCTTTCACCAACTCGAGGCGAGCGATAAAAGGCATCAGAAAACAAGACCATACACCTGTTGACAATAAAAGATAAAGCTTTTCCACAAGTGACAAGCTTCTCTTTAAACCTGCGTCTATCTGTCCCCCTTACACGAGGTCGAACTGATCTCAAGGCAGGAGGGTGTCCGACGAGTCCTCCCCAGGCACATTATGACCCGGCGTGGATCTCTCCAGCAATAAACAAATCTCCTGACACCCATTATTTTAATCCATTATAGCTGAGTGTATCGCTTGGGAATTTTTTTCCTTGGCAATGTTTTTACCTCGCGACTTTCATACTCAGTCACATAAATTTACCCGGACTCTTACCGTCAGGTCATTCAGCTAGACCGTCCCCTTCATCAAAAACATCTTTTTTAAAGTCAGCAACAAAGATCATTATCGACATCTTTAGCTGTTTCAAGGTAGCACGGCGAGAATGCACCCACCCTACCCGTTTAACTTAAAGACCGTAAAAGAGCAGGTTGTGACGTGCGACAGTGAATAAAGGTCTATTTACGTACAAAGGCGACGGGTGTGATTGTCAGCGGCCACAATTTTATTTGTGGCTGAAATGTAAAGGCACTTGTTATGTACACAATGCTCATTTTCAGTGAAACAATCTCTTATCTTTGATTGAAGTCCTTCCGGCACTGACTGTGGCTGGTACCTGACATGTTTGGAGAGGAAGCTCAAATGCTCAGGGGGACTTGACTCTTACGTCATGGCGTTTTCCCAGAAGTTATGCGCCCTTGCTGAAGGAAATGCTGCTGACGTCACACAGACTGGGCTAAGATGGCTGAACGCCACCAGAAAATGTATCCAAGTAAGAGACACTCTTCTCGTCTTTGGGTACTTTAGTTGACGACAAGAAACCCACAACAATTTTACTAAATTCTGCGAAATGTACACAATTTTCTAAATTGACATTTTGGTTTCTTTTTTCTCTCATTCTTTGAGTAAGTGAGCGAGTTGAGTAATGCAATACAGGAGAGAAAACGAAATCTTTAGCAAGTGGGATCTTAAATAAAAACTTAATGACGGGTTTGCTACAAACTAGTATCAAAACCAAATTATTTTTAAAACTGTTCTGTTCATCTCACATGTCGTCAGCACTACTATTTTATAGTAGTATTACACCACGTAGCTTAGTACTGCCATGATGGTCTCATTGTTAGGCGTCATGTCCGAGTAAGAACACGTGGCATGTGCTCCTTCATTCTGAGAATGGGTTATGGTCCTTGTCACGTGCACAGAGTTAAGAGGTAGGCAGATGAGGACCTGTGCATTTAAAGAAGTTACTAAACGGTTACGAGTTGTATAATTCAAGTAATACATTAAATTTTTTTCTGACATAGAAACATAAAGTTTGTCGCTGTGCATTTAGCAAAATGAAAAATGTTTAATTATGGGAGGATAGCTTTTTCGCGGTGTTTTCCAACATGATGGGGACATAAGTGTCGGATCCTATTTTCAGGTGGAAATGGCACCATTGCTGCTGCCTTATGAAAGCTTCACGTGCTCTGACGTCAGCGCGCATGCGTACGAGAAGCAGGCAGGCTGCTATTCAAAACCGTATCAAAGTGAATATGGAATATGCAGTGTGTCGTCTGCTGACTTTTGGAAGATTTTCTGGAGGACTAGGGACATCGTGGGTATGAGTTTCGTGGAGAGCCTTCTGGGGCTTCTGAGAGTAAGTATTTGTTAAAAATAATACAGTGTATAAAATAGGGATTGTTGTTGTTGTTGTTGTTGTTGTTGTTGTTGTTGTTGTTGTTGTTGTTGTTGTTTAATAGTTACACCACAAAAGTCTTTAAGCGACCAAAACAATAAATATCGCATAAAAGTGATCACCAAATGGACAAACAACACGTAAACATAAAATTTCATTCATCAAGCGTTGAATGCTTAAAATACGAGTAGTATTAGTATCTCCAAGCACCAGTTGGTACAACTTACCTTGTAGTGGTGTGGTGGCTTGTTGATCCACAGAGCTATGTCGGTGGGAGCCTTGTGCTCCTGGCAGGTCCAACCAAGCCAAACAGGTGTGTCAGACTAAAATTTTGCACCCTGACCCTCAAGGCTGGGGGTTTTGCTTTGGGCTAACAACCCACTCGTGTTTTTAAAAAAAAGCTGTTGCAGAAACTGCAGCAGTACCACAACAAGGTCCTGGTCGGGAAGCGTCCCTATGCTCTTCGAGGAGTAAAAAGGAATAAACTAAACTATTTCAATCTGTTGATGACACTTAAATCGTAGCAGAATTACCTAATTTATGTGGAAAAGGATAGCAGCAAGAATACAGACGTAAATTGAAAAGAGACATTGTATATATGCCATGCAGTAAAACATTATATATGACATTGTACTTTTACAGACGAGATTTAGCTGCACGGGTGACCTGTCCTTCGATCCCACCATGTACTTGATGAACATCAGATTGAAACTTCCACTCTCTCGCCGGAAGCGGGATGTACCGTCTGTCTCCAGGCCTTTAATCAATCAAGAGAGTTTGGAGAAGACTCCATTTGTCATGGCGACCACACTCAAGCGTCACTCTCTTCACGTGTCCGACACGAGATCATCGCGAGGTCGACGTGCTACAACCGACGACGTGTGGCTGGGGGAGACCAGCCAGCAGCGCCTTTACCACGACCTGGCCAACAAGGGGGCGCTGTCTATCAGCAGACTGCTGGGCTGGGATGTACAAGAAGTTCTGTGGTTTGCTTACGGCACCAAAACGCCAGACAGCAATGTTTTCAACGTGTCGCTTCTGTTTGTTGACAAACAAACCTACGGCCTACAAAAGAACGACTGGTCACCCAGGGTGAACACTAGGGAAGCTGCCATCACAGCAGGACAAGTTCTTAGCAGGAGCGATACAAGCATAATGATTAACAATCAGAGGGCATGGATGCAAAAGTTTCAAGCTTGTTTCGACATCAATTGTCAGTTGGTATTTTACACATCGGAACAGACAATCAGCGTGGTGAGTACACAAGGGCCGTCAAAGAACGTCCCCACAAACGGCGCAGAGAGGTGCTGTCCCTGGGTGGTACTGTCCCTACTCATTGTAACATTTCTCGTAGTCACCTAAAACAAAAGGGAAGTACGGAAATTGATTTTAAAGTGTTAGTTCTTCGAAAGCAGACTTTACTGAATGAAGGAAATTTCATAAAATCCTTTGGGTGAGTTTGCGGCAATGAAGCAACTACGCGATTTTGGCATCTATGCAAAGATTTTCCTTTCTTGAATATTGTAAGACGCTGTGCGGGAGAATGTATATACTAGGTCTGAAGTTCTTATGGACTTCTGCTGGAAAATATTTTATCTAACAAAATAAAACAGATTTTTTTTTAAAATTTGTAGAAATAGAGGAATACATTGACAATAATGGTGTCCTATGTTTGTTGAACTACAGTCAAGGGAAGAATTATAAATGCCGTGTTTGCCGTTTTTAGTGAATCAAACATATCAATATATATATATATACCGCGTTCATTGTAAAATCTTTTATATACTGTCACATATGACATGGTAAATATTTATACGACGATTGTGATGACATTATTTGTTCAATTTAGAAGGTTCTTATTGAGACCACATTAGTTTGTTTCTCTTTAGTTTCACAAGATCACACAGTACCACAAAAAAATTGTATATCGAAGATTTGTTTTTACCTGACGATGAATTTAACATATCTGTCACATACAGTTTAGGAACATTTCTGTGTCGACGACATGTACTTACTCATCGACAAACTGCGTACATTACAGCTTTTAAACTTGTCTCTACCTTGACTCTACAGTCCACATACTAGTCTGACATTTGACATCTGTACTCGCGCTGTGATGATGCACAGGAGACTGTCAGTATGTGACCAGAAGTACCCAGTTCTCTAATTGTAATTGTAGAATCTTCAGATCACAACAGAAAATTGTAATTTTTGATAGTTCCTGGATTGAGTGTGAAAATTTTCTACATACAATGAAGCTTACTTTAATTTCCAAAGGACGCAAAACTCATCTGTCACTGACAGCAGAAGCATAATTTGTTGGTCTATTTAATGGAATTTTGTAAAATATTTTTTATTGAAATATATAAACATGTATGCGAAAATACCTGTGTGTGAGAGAGAGAGTGTGTGTTTCGTAAAGTACAGCCTAATGTCAGAATTTTCTTTTTTGTTCTCGCATGAAATGTATGTATTTAGCGCATGTTTTACCCCAGGTCGTTTACAAACACAGAACAAAAATCACTTTACGCGTGTGCGCAAACAGTTTCATCAATGCACGTAGTTTAAAAACACACAAACAAAAAAGCAAACAGCCTCTAGGTCACTTCGGAACAGTTTACTTACCAAATCAGTATCTATGGATGGAGAATAGTACCCCAGAAACGAGTAGAAGAGGCCTAGTTGTCTGCGCAAATAATATTGAACAGTTCGTAAAAACTGATACATCTGTTCCTGCTTGTGCAGACAAATTGCAAGAAATCTGTGATATTGAAAACATGCAATTATTAATTTGGTTTTGTATTTTAAAAGAATATGAAATAAAATTATCCAAGATATCGTTTTAGTTAATTGCGAGAGAGAGAGATGGTTTGTGTCGCGTTGCAAAGCAGTTTCTGTCTATGAGCTCTTCAGATGATCTGGGGCTAAGTTGCAGATAATGTTTATCGTTTATGCTATATTAACATATAAAATCGTCTGCAGAGGCCATTTTCCCTCAGAGATATTTCGAAACTAGATACAGATGATTGCACCACTGGTTCATAGCTTAAACAAAAGTAAGGACAAATGCAAGCTTTCTAAATGAAGCAGTCTTTAAGAATTTTAAAAACGAGATCAGTGTTCTTTGATTCTACCACACTAGCCACAGCCATCATCACCACAGCAATCCCGGCATACATCTGCGTACTCTTACCTTGCATACGCACGAGGTATTGCACACAAACACACAACGCTCGACAAGTCCCGCAGATGACGATGAAGATGAAAATATTTGTAGGTGAATCGAATCGAAGAGGCGCAAGTTCAGAGGAATGTCACTGAGAAAGTTATAAAGAAGATGGCGGTCGAAGACCGTTGTTTTCCTGCTCATTTGGCTATTTTTACAGCAAATGGTTTTCTGTTGTGTATGACGTCTTTTTCTGCTTCCAGTGACGTGGAACAAATGACGCACACAAGACGTCAGACATAAGACATGTTCATGCACGAAACAATACAGACCTACCACGTGGTTCCGACTTCCTTTGCCTCGCTCTCTACTGTTCTTTTCCAATTCTGCTTCGGTCTCTCAACTCTCCTCTTCCCCTGAGGATTCCAGTCAAGTCTATTAAAGTTTAATGTCTAAAAAGTTTTAAAACCCTAAATTTAAAAAAAATTCCTGTAAATGTGACAAAAATTCTCAACTATGAAGCTAGTGGACACTGAACTTTTATATAACTAACTAAACCTATAACTGTGTTGCTCAATGTTTGCAAACACCAATGTTTTTATTACTGTGTACTTCTCTGAAGCCTAGTCAGCAGTTGGGTACACAACACAACCATGTTGACTTTTCTAAAAGTGAATAAAATAATTAATTTTATTAGTAATGTTAAAGTTATATGTAGTAACACATTGAAAGATGGTTATATTTTTCATTCAACAGGTAAATTACATGAAAGGCTTAGATAAAACAAAGTTACTAAGCTTGATATTTCTGCTCGCGCTTTTTCCATTCATTGTTTTTGTTACAGTTTGTTTACTTAAAATCCCTATAACTTTATATTGACATGTGATACAGGCCTGAAATTTGAATGAAGTTTTCTTCATACATATGTAAACATTTCAGTGAGAGCTTTTAAAAAAATATTGAGTAGTTTAGAAGTTACTAAGCTTTCAGTTTTTCTTTCCGCGATTTCTCAGTTTCTTGTTTTGGTTAGAGACTGTTTACTTCAAAAGGATAAAACTTTTTATTGGTGAGAGATATGCACCTGTAATTTGGTTGAGCTTTTCTTCATACAAATTCAAACATTTCTATGACAGCTTTTAAAGAAATATTCATTAGTTTGGTAGTTATATCATTTTAAATCAAAATTTCTTAAAATTTAACAACAGTGTTTAACAAAGAAATTCATAAAAAATAAACTAAGCCGATTTTGCAAAATCCCCGTCATAGAATTGTAGATCTGTCTTAAAGCTAACTATTTCAAACAAAATTTTGAGTCTACTCCCAAAATTGAAGAAGTTTTATGCTTTTAAAATTGTTTGTTTTGGCGCCATTTTGGATTGTTTCCATGGCAACCGATAGCGCGACGTGTGCAGTAAAACCATTTTTTGAAACTTCATTCAAGGGCTAAATAGCTGATACAAAAAAATCCGCGCTATCCCGTGAAACAAAAAAATTTTTTTTTCGACCGGTGTCTACCCTTAAAAAAGCAAAAAAGCAAAACAATGATTTATATCGTACGTGGCTTTGTTATCATGGCCGTACCTGAGTACTAGAGGTAGGCACCTAGTGGAATGTGACTGGCTTTCACTTGTTGGCTTGATGTATGGCTCGATGTTAAAGTCTGCCACAAATCATCCCACCTCCCCTGCGGCTGAACAGGTGCCAAACTTTCATTGTATCGGTTTTTCTGCTGAAGATTATCACGGGGGTTCGACCATTCGTAGAGCACTAGACTAGAACGATCTATGAAAGGCTTTGGGTTTGTGTCCTGAAGGATTACGAACAGTTGTCCGTCTATAAAGGTGGATTTGTACTGATTCCCATGCAAGCTCGTTATAGTTTTTCAACATTCTGCAGGCAACCCTATCAACACCAAAACAAACAAAAAGCACGACTGTTACCTATTAGATATGTTCTATGACTGAAACTGTGGAGTGAATTGGAACACTTGTACCCTGAATTAGTTTTCCAAATGAATTGTGCATGCTGGAATCAACGTCTGGTTACACATCTTTCCTCCCATATATTCTATAGCAATTCTATAGCACCCCCTCAATCACCTTTGTATTTCGATGTGCAATGTGCAATTATGTTTTTCTGTAAGCGTGTTCATTAAATACAGTTTACACCTGCCCTGAAAGGTGTGCTCGCGCCTGTATGTAAAGCGCTGTAAGTCTGGCAGATGCTGGAGATAGGCGCCATATAAATGTGCTTCTTATTATAGAGCTGAGGTAAGGGAGCCTTACTTGACATTATAAATTGATATCAGCAATCCCCACGGGGGCTCTACCACTGGACACATCACCCGGCAGCCTAACTTTGCTTGCTGAGACTTTGAATTATCTGTGATATCATAAACATGTAGTTATTGCTGGATCATGGTCTCTCAAATGATTTGAAATAATGTTAATTGAGATCAGCACATGTCGTTGTTATTGTTTGGATAATCATAGCGCAAGCTTGGGGAGGGCGTCATGTGAGGCAAGAAAGAGAAGGGTCCCTTCCTTGTGTCCTTTTGAGGAGCAACTGCACGTCCTCGTCCCCTTGCACGAGATCCCCAGCGGCGTCCATTCTTTATCTTAAATTTGTGAGGGCATGCAATAGATGTGTCAGCCACTAAACCATAGTTTCTACTTTAAAGTATGAAGACGACTGCAAAGTTTCTAATTTAGGTAAACACCATTGAGTCTGCATGAATCCCAAACCAGAGAGAAGCTTCCGTTCATTTAATCCGATACACACATAGACAAATGCACACATAGACACATAGACAAATAAACACATAGACACACTGGCCGAGGCAAAAGCAGGTAGTTACGTCTCAGCCTGATCAATAATATTAGATAACTTTAAATAATCAATTTAATTTTAGAATTAATTAGGAACACTGCCAAAGGCCTAGTAGCACAGAATGTAGGAAACCAAAGGGTCCCATGAAAAGTATATGTAACCTTTATACTTCCCCATTGGACCCAAGTGTTAAGAGATTTCTGTGCTGCTAGGACGAGCATTTACTGTTCCTGAATGCTTGTCAGCTTGGTCTCATCACCTAGACCAACGTTCTGTAAATTCATGGAGAAAAACAATACTCAGATAATGGCCAGAAGACCCTTTCAATTAGTTTTTTTCTGTTCCAAACCAACAGGGTTAAGCCTTTGCCCTCTGACCTGTGCCAGAACAAAAGAACTTTGTACCATATTGAATTTCACACATACGTACGTGTGCACCATAATATTCTCCATTGGTTACTTCTTTATCTTAGCACCAGGAAGGTACAATTCTAATTAGATTGAAATGATTTAATGTTACGTTATTTTGGCAGTTGACCAACAAAGATTACCAAACCTTCCTGGATGGCAGTTTAAAAATCAGGTTCGATACTAATCTGACAGAAAAGCAGTTCAGGAGAGAAGCTCAAGATCACCAAAATGCCTGGAAGAAAACTCCTGTCTGGAGAACTTCTGAAAATTGTGATGGGACTGACAATGTTACTACCATCAGTAGTTGGTGTGTGTAGCTCGTATTCGGGTCCATCAGGAGCACTAGAATGTTTTAACAGTACTTATTATCATAATCTGTACCAGTGGGGAACATGTCTCAGCAACGATTATATCCAACAAAAGTCTAAAGGTATTTAATATTTTTTTATTAAACAAACGATTTAAGGATCTGTCTACTAGAATGTATACAACTGTTTGTAGATATTAAAAATAAGGATTGCCCAGAAAATTCGAAATAATACACCAAAGTAAAATATTTCAGACGAGGAATTTAGCTAAAATGGCTTAATTTTTGGTGACTATCTTACCATGTCTAACTTTAAATAAAGACCTCATTTTTAAACTGTGGAAAACGAAAAGAGAAAAAAGTAAATTTCTAAGCCACGTAGAAACATGTCATTAAGTAGCGAGCTTTGTCATCAGTCATTCAAACTCTGAGAAAAGCATTTTGAGTGAAGTTCGCTGCTTATTGAATTTAAGGAGAGTAGTTCACATAATGCAAAACTGAGATGGTTAGAGGAAATGAAAGAAAGAAGTTTCAAAATGGTTTTTTTTTCACAAAATGTAGTCAATGTTCTTGCAAAATGAATTGGAAGAATAGTGTTTTAAAATTTATTTATCAGAACTTTGCCATTATTGCTCACTATGTTTACGCTTCAGGATATGTTTTGCTGCTTAGTGTTATTTTTCTGCGTCTTGAAATATTATTAAGATAACAGAAAAGGAAACAATATTAACAAAATATCTACTACAGTGAAATTAACGTCTATTGGTATTGTAGGAAGTGCTTTAAGAAAATCTGTTTGGTACTGTCAACATTGTAAAGTTATTGCAATGAGTAACGCTTCATTGTGTATTGTAAACAGTTTTAAAACATTTTTTCTAATTAAAAATAGACAGATCCGGCAAGAGACAAATCCAGTTTGTCGTGGTTCAGGAACAAAAGAACGTTCAAATGTCAGGACGATTGCGTGCATGTTGGGGCGTGAGTGCTTCGTGACACCCCACCTTCTTGTCACTACTTCGATTGTGTTTCGGGTCCTGTCCCGGTGTTTAATGTACCATTGTTTATGCTGGTGAATTTGTTTACAATACGTCCACGTCTGTTTGTGTTAGTGCCTCACAAACCTTATCTGAACCCGATAAGGTAAAACGTGAAGGGTAAAGGTCATCTCCTAACCTTTTCAGGTCGTTGGGGGGTGTTATTGAACTCGATAAAAACCGTTCTTGATAATTTCATCTGTGTGCTTACCTCTTACAATATAAATGACTCCGCCTTTATCTTTTGATAATTGCCTCTTCCAAAGTTGAGCTTACTTTGACCACACTAGTTCCTTTGGAGTATTTGCTTTAGAGGGCCGGATGCCACTGATGGTTTCTCTTGAACAGTGTCTCGCAATCCGAGACCGCAGCTAATTAGAACCTGCTTTGAAAATTTTCTTAAATGTAGCAACGGATTCTTCAAAGAATTCCGTATTGTTATTTTTGTCACTATGATGTCCTGCTACGAGATTTTTTGTCGAACAGCTTTAATATACGATATTGGCAGCTGACACCAGACTTGCCTTCCATAGATCATCGTTATAGGGTTTAAAATCCAAGTACAGAGCCTCAGAGTTGTTACGTATTGTTATTTATCGTAACTATCTCTCTTGAGCTGGGAGTGGGTAAGATGCGGCTACTACATTCAATGAAGACAGCAAGCATGCAAATGATTGTAGCAACTTACAAATATTTTTCAATGTCCTTATGTAAAACAAGTGTCAGTGAGCTTCTTGATCTAGACGAAGTTTATTCTTTTCAGATGAAAATTTTATTTTCTAATAAATTACACACGCGTGTACACACACACGCTATCGACTTTATTGTTGGTTGGTGAGAGTTAGAGTTTGTATATGTATGGTGGAAATGTGTCCTGGTCGGATATAAATTTACAGTGGATTGCACAGGTAACCACATATGCAGGGATAAGACAGCCACCTACTGCTACTACCAATGCATGATTGAAGTTCACGGGCTGGATGCGGGCAACGTGACAGATGACTGTGCTTGTGACCCCAATGCCACTCAACCCACATCCAACCCAAATGAACTGAATCAGACAACGGAATGCTATAGGTATGTAAAGGACTGCTTAATTAACTCAGACCAAATTTCAAGAATTTGTATTTTCTGAAGAACTTCTAGAACTGTTAAGTCTATTTGTTTAATCTAAGTTGTATTAGCACTGGTCTTAAAGATTTATTTTCAGCAGAAATAATGTTTAGTCTCTGGTTATATAAACGTTAAAGTTTGGAACGTTTAGCTTCTCTGAAAGTGCTTCTCTTCCTTTTTCTGGAGAAGTCCTTAAGTGATTGCTTGATGGTGCCGACTCATAAAATCTTAATTAATGCTGCATTATGGGTGCAGTCCCTCAGGTGCAGACTGCGACTGGTACAAAAATTGCTTGGAGAAGAAGTTCCAGTGTCCTGAAGGTCAATACACTGATGGCATCACCTTTGCTGAGAATTTCTGCAGAATGTACGCAAACAGGTCCCACCTATTCTCCCCCCTCGGCAGGGAGTGGGTTGGAGCTGCTGGCAAATGTCTTCAGGTAACACTTGCGCATTGAGAACGACACAACAACGTGCATGCACGAGTATGTAGTGTCACAAAACCTTCAGCGGCAGAAGGGCCATCTAAGTGCAAGTTCCCAGGATGCAGGCAAACAAACAGAAAACAAGAAGAACAAGAATAAAAGAGATGCACAGACAGCAAGAACAATTCGCTCATACGCACACATGTGATGTACACATTGGATGTAACGTGTGCACGTATGCATACACAGTACAAGCACGCACACATACAAAGCAAAGTGGCAGAGTGAATAAAGTATACAGTTAGAAGCACGATAACCGTAACATATCGCGGAAAATCAAAGAAAACTTATTGGACCTTTATACCTACCCCTACACACACACACACACGCACACACTAAAAGAATGAAAGGTCGTGGTTTTCAGGTGGAACTAGTCCCCCTCATGCGGAGTTACGAGACTTACACTTGCAAGGACGTCAAAGAACGAGCTTACAGATCACACGCCGCCTGCTACACGAATCCTTTCAAAGACGCACGGACCATTTGCGAGATGCCATCCGTGGACTTCTGGCACGTGTTCTGGATCATTCGCAGCGCCTTCATATCCAGCTACTCGGAAGCTCTCTTTGGGCTACTAAAGGTCAGTTGAGATAATGGATGAAAAGAAAGAGAATGCTTAGAAGATTATAAGAATCTTAAATGATCCGCGGGTCTGTCTTCAGAAAACTGTTGCAAGATTTTATTTTACACTTAAAGCGTTTAACACTTCTTGTAGCAGAAGGGAAATGGATATAGCAGGACACGAACATGTTGACGATAAAAATGATGACGACGACGATGATGAACTAACGATGACCAAGACGATTATGTCAACGACTTCGAAGAAGAAGATGATGATTATAACGACTGCTAGAGTTTTCTCTCTTGTTATTTCCGCCCCTGGACTGAGAAAGCGTTGGCTGAGAAATGAATGGCAAGACTGTCGTCCTGACAGATTCATTTCACTGCGTTTCTCTTGAAGCCAGCCAGAGGCTCAGCCAGAGACAAAAACACACCAGTGAGTTGACAGCATTGGTGTGAAAATCCCAATGACTAGATTGCTATTTATGTCTCACAACGTTTGTTAAATTTACGTCATTAGGTCAGCGAGTCGTGCTTCACCACCAACAGCACTGTCCGCGACCTTCCCAACGGCATGAGCATGTTCACCATCATTGTCCAGATGAAAGCTAATCCCACCCGGCACAGACGTGGGGCACAGGAGTCGCTCACCCTGAAGTCAGTTCGATCTTCGTCGAGCCAGGCCAGAGCCATTGGCTACGTTTCGCTCCAGGCAACGACTTCCGCCAGTGACTCTAAAGTAAACCTCGCGCACCGGCGGTCCAGACGTCAGACCCCCAGCAACCAGTGGGAGGGTGAGACAGACAACCAGACCACCTACCACTTGCTGGCGTCAGAGCTTGCCGATGAGCTGGCGAAACAGCTAGGGTGGAACGTCAGCGGGGTTGAGTGGTTCGCCTACGGGTTGCCGGTGGACGTGAACGTAACTCAAGCCGTAGTCTTCTTGGCTGACAAGCGAGCTTTTGGACTGGACAGCCCCTCACTTTCAGGGTCGCCCAACATGACGGAACTGGTGCAGCAGGTGGCGCATGCTATCCAAAATGGAGAACTGCGCGTGACCCTGGAAGGTCAGCAGGCCCGGCTGAAATCCCTTGAAGCTTGCGGCGACATCGACTGCCGCGCCCCCTACCTCAAGGTAAACGCAGCACCTACACCTGAAGATACACATGAAGATAGGCCTGTTGACGGCCATAATGGTCAGCTGGGATCACCCTCCTCTTCAGTCCTCTTCGTTCTGCTCGCTGCTGTCGTCAAGTCACTCGTTGTGACTAGCTTTCCCTAGCCATCCTCTTGATGAACGTTTTGCTACGCTTTCTGTCCTACAATCAACCCTTCCCCCCCTTGTTTAGCTTGATCCTAATAATTGCCATGACTATTAAAGAGTGTTTTTTCTTGAAATTTCTACGATGATTTCACAATGCAGCTTTGTACTACAGTGTCCTCACTTAAGGTCATTTCGTTGTAATGTAGAGAAAGAAGAAAAATTAAAATATATTTTCCGTCGGGACCACTTGAGAGATTTAAAAAAAAAAATATTTTATAAACATCCTCTTAAGTTTGAAAGTCATCTCTCAGAAAAGTGATTTTTACCGTTTGTAAAAGATTGTAAATGAACTGTGAAGTGTTGCATGATTTAAACATTTGGACCCAATGGATATAAAAGTATTCTTGATAAATTTTCCAGATACTTTGCATGTACTACAAGCTAAAACATTTTTAGGATCATCCTTTTAAATAAGCAAAGAAAACTTCTGCATATACGTTTACAGCAAGCATATAGACTCTTTAAAAACTTTAAAGGCTAAAGCAAGTTTGGAATGTGTTAATTATGTGCTTCCATAACACTGCACCAATCGTAAGTGTTATTAACATGATTGATTTTTTCAGTGTCTTTCTGTCCTTCCTGACAAATAAAATGCAAATGTATTTATATCTCTTCATACCTTCATCCTTTGCCTTACTTTCTACTCTTGTATTTTATCTTTATGTTGTCAGTGTGTCTAGATCTACCTCTCTGTCCACTGGTTGTTATCTTTCATTTATCATAAATGGTCTTCACAGACAGTGCGATCTATCTTGGTCGTGACATCATCGTCATCGTCATTATTATTATTATAGGCGTGTGTATATGTGTTAGAAAGGTCACGCTGACAACCTTCTATTTTAGCACGCTGTTGAGAAATATGTCACGGTAACTGTGCCGTGTGTTAAAAAGCACGTTTCACAGGTTGAAAGTGGGGTGGGTATAGAAAAGCAGATGACTAACCTTCAGCTTGTTGTTGTTGACAAGTTGGCCGTTTTCTTACACAAAGGTGGTGCAAACGCTAAAGCCAAGAATAAAACCCACGCATGATACTATGACGTTCGTTCTACATTTGAAAGGCAACCTGCTCTCTGTTCTCAAAGAAAGAAATCTTCAGCAAGCTTTCATGGGCTCTCATACGGTTTAACATTAATACAAAGCCTCCTAATATTTTTAGAACAGTCAAAATGGAAACCAGTCCGAACGTTTATTTGAAACTTGTTCAAATGTTGTTGTATCTCATGTCAGAATGATGTTTTGAAGGGAGAATAGAAGTGGTAGGGGAATTTGTAAAGGCGTTATGCTAATATGTATCTCCTCCCGATCTCATACAGAGAGCGCAGGACAAACGATTTTGTCCGCTGCGCAGTGGCCACATTTTTTGGGTCCCGATGAACCACTCCTCGCCACAATAAAGTTTCGAAAGCCTACGTGATTTGGGCTCGTCACCCCACATGACACATTGCCGAAGAAGGTCCTGCAAGGGTACGTGGAATGTAGTCGCCGTCGCCAGGACAAGCAAAAAACAAACCAACAAAGATACAAAACAACAATAACAACAACAAAACACTCTGGCTTTTTAATGCAACGACGTGCATTGACCATTCCCTAGGAGACCGGCCTCGAGGGCAAGACTTCACCGTTAAGGAAAGAAAAAGGATGCATAAAGGCTATATTTGTAAGATTACATACAGTATGCGTAGACCCAGTCGTTTAATGACTAGACCGATCTACTCAAAGCGGATGCGCGCTGTCCTTGAAGGTAATTTGACCTCCCAACTTTCCACACAAATCACGTGTTCTGAAATCTCAGTTGACAGCTTCACTCGTATCAGACCACGCACTTGCGTGTTTGTAGAGACGAGATATTGAAGACAGAGTCGCCTTTGCACGTAAGAAAGGGCGAAAGTAACTGTGTTAAGGAAAGCACGTTAAAGGTTCAATGAAATGAGACCCAAGCCGTGGAGTTCCCTTCACATCTACGCCATGGGCAGAGGAGAAGCACGATCAGTTGCAGCGGTTCTGGTGGTGGTGTGGTTCTCGTCGTTGCCCTCTGCGAATGCTGTTTGTAATAGCAACTATGGGCCATCTGGGTCGCTGGACTGCTTTCTAGAGGCTTCTTACTATGATGGCTACCAGTGGGGGACCTGCCTCAGCAACCAATACATTAAGACAAAGTCTAAAGGTACTCGGAGTGTGTGTCGGTGTTGCGTGTTATCAGTCTACTTTAATAATAACAATAATAATAACAACAACAACAATAATAATAATACGAAGGAATGTATTGTTATCGATTCTGGAACTGAAAAATATTAATGATCAGGAAGCAGTGGAGACTCTACTTTACCACATAAGCCAACATTTATTTAAGAACAACACGAGAGCAATTTTTTTCTTCATGATCGGGTTTACTTAATTGAAAATAATTGCTCCTAAAATATGAGTACATAATTATGCTTACTTTCCAAGATATAAGCCTTCAAGCATCGGCCTTCTCACCTGCCATTAGGAAAGCTGAAGTAAATTACTCTCAAGTTCAAGTTCAAGTAGTTTATTCAAGGGGCCATTGCCCTTTTTGAAGGGAGAGCAACAGCAAAATAATAAAATATTTCATACATTAATACATGGTTACGAAAAAAATGCATTCATAATTACTTATTTGCCTTCTATTGAAGATTTTCTAAACTGGAAGGCATGGAAGAGATACAATGCCAGATTTTTAACAACTTTTTCATTTGATGAGGCTAGTAGTAAACAAATTTTAAATTTATTTGGACTAGTATACCATTTTTTTATGTAAGTATCTTATTCTAAAAGGGTATAGGGCTTCACAACATAAAACAAAATGGCCTTCATCTTCCTCATTTAATTTACACAATGAACATAAAAGGTCAAGTGTAGTATATCTTCTGTATCTAAAATAATGAACAGCAATATTAGATACACCCATCCGAAATTTAGCAAGAATTGTAAACAAATAGTAATCAAGGTCTAATTGTAAATATTTCTTGACAGCTCCAGAAATCCCATAAGTAGCATAAAAGGAAAATCTCTCACTACTAGTGATGTGGTCCTCCCACTCTTGCCATCTACACAAAACTTGTCTTTCTTTAAATTTGTTTATAAACATTCTTTCACATTGTACCCCTTGATTTAACCACACAAAACCAAACCCCAGTGAAAATAACTTTCTTTTAATATTAGATACCCAGTTAGATTTACCTTTTGTATCTAAATCAAATAACATTCTGTAGATTTTATGGGGCAGTCTTTCATCGTTCATTCTGACTATTTTCAGCCAATATCGAACACATTTATTAACTGAGTTTACTGTAATTGGGTGTCTATGCAGTTCACCATACACTAAATCATTTGGGGTTCGGCCATCTAGCCCTAGGAAGAGTTTTAAGGCAAAAAGGTGGACTTCTTCACAATAATGAGATGCCTTGTCTAATTCCCATAGTTCTGCACCATACTGCAATATAGGTTGAACTTGGGCTTCAAAAAGTTTCAAAAATACATCTACACTTGTGTTATTATACGATCGAAGAGTTTTCATTATTAAAAGTAAGCCCTTTTTTCCTCTGTTTTCCAAATCCTGACATGCAGCTGAGAAGCTAAGCTTAGTAGAGAACAACAATCCAAGATACTTGTATAAATTAACAACAGGCATTGCAATACTGCTATAAGTCCAACGTTCTCTAGTTCCTAGAAACCCTACTTTGCGAAAGACTACAATATTACTTTTATCTAGATTTACATTAAAGTCCAGGGTAGATGCAGCTATACTTCAGTTATTTAACTGATTTTGTAGCCCAATCGCTGTTTCGGCTATCAAGACAACATCATCTGCAAATAGTAATATAAACAGTTCTAAGTAATCTAGAGATAAGGAGGCTCCATGCTTTCCGTTCTGGATTATCTTGATTGCCATTTCATTGATAAAGAGAGAGAATAATACAGGACTACACACATCCCCTTGCTTTACCCCCTTTGTACAGTTTATGTAGTCAGTTAGCTGTGCTCCACAGCTGATTCTTACTTTTACATTATTATACATGGCTTTAATAGATTTAAACAGCTTGCTTGGGATCCCGTTTTTTAACAAAACATGTCATAGTAAATGTCTATTTATTGAGTCGAACGCTTTTTCAAAGTCAATAAATGCTACGTATAACTTACGATTGAGAACAAACTGTTTTTGAATCAAACCCAATAGAGTAAACATATGGTCCACCGTTGAGTATCCCTTCCTAAAACCTGCTTGGTATTCCCCCACAACCTGTTTTTCATCCATCCACTCATGTAGTCTGTTGTTAATTATGAAACCATACACTTTGCTAGCTACATCACAAATGGAAATACCCCTATAGTTGTTAGGGTTACTCCTATCTCCTTTTTTAAATAAAGTTATCATTATTGACTCTGTCCATTTTTCTGGAAAAAAACCCTTATTAAATAATTCGTTGAAAAATTTATGGAGAAAATCTACTACAATAGAGCATGAACGTTTTAAGAGTTCGCCAATTATCATATCTGGGCCCGCAGCTTTATTATTCTTAATTCTTCGTAGAGCATGCAATACTTCTTCTTTTGAAATTGGTCGGTCAAAAATGTTGTCGTTAACTTCTGGTGTATCATTATTAGAGCAGCCAATGTCTTTATCAAGTAGTTTTTTGAAGTGCTGATACCAGGTATCAAGGGAAATCTTGTTGTTATAATTACTACGCTTTGCAGACATATTATGTAGTGTGGTCCAAATAATTTGCTGGTTTTTTATAGCAGACTTTAACTTTTGTATTATAGTTTCATTAAATAACTTCTTTTTTCTTTTTAGTAAGTTCTTATATTCTCTTCTTATTTTACAATACGCATGTCTGTCATCCTCATGAAGTGTTTTTTTTAATGTTTTAAAGGCTTTCCATACTAACTGTCTTTCTTTTTTACATTCATGATCAAACTAATTGTCAGTTTCTTCTTTTTTACAAATATTGATACATTTCTCCATACACATGGCATTTTCCTTAATACAACCGTCTAGAGCCCCATTTATGTCTGTGTCTATCAATTGGATTGCCTGATTTAAACTATATGTAACCGAGTGGTAGGTGTGCGACCCTTTTATTCTTGTACGATGGTCACGGCTGCGTCATATCGCCCGAGGCGCTAGAGGTTGGGGCTGTCTCTTCTTTGTCGTGTAGCTGTGCGCGCTGTCTTTTCCGCCGACTCTGTTCTGTCCTTTCGTCTCAGCTCTGCCCTTATATACCTCTGGGAAGGGGTAAACTTTGCGATGCTCCGATACGGTCGGGGCAATACGCCATTTTTCCTAGTCAATCACCGCTATTTGCTCTTTCTCGCCCTGTCCCAGTAGATCCCGCCAAAACTAGCAACAACGCCGAACTACCGGCCCTCTACATATATATAGTCTCTTCTTTATTCATATTAGTTATAAATTTAGAGGCATTATTATTATCCCATGCAAAGAATGCTTTTAGTGTACGTTTCTTGTTTGTACTTCACATGACTTCCCTATCAGTTCCCTATCTGTCATTTAACTGCAAAATTACCGGCATATGATCAGAATCAAATCTCTGTTTAACAAACAATGAGATAGCTTCATTATGGGTGTAAAATAGTTCTTTTGACATTAAGAAGTAATCATTAACACTATGTCCTGAATCAGCAATGTAAGTGTAGCAACCATCACGGTCGCCATGACATATACCATTCAAAATATAAAACTCAAAAGAGGCACATAGATTAAGTAAAAGCTTCCCATACTGACTGACCACTGGGTCATGTGAAAGTCTATCTGACATAACAGAATGGCTATCAGGTACAAGTAACTCTGTGACAAAGTCAGCATCAGTAGAATCATTATTATTCAAGCACCCAGTCCGACCATTCAAATCTCCAGCTATAATGACATACGTATCCCCATTTTTTTGCATACACTCCACCGGGCATTCTTCGATGATGGAAATACCATTGTTAATACCAAAGTATGGGTAAAAGGGAGAGCCTTCAGGTGGTACATATGCACATATGTAAATAATATCTTTATCAAGATTAAACAAGATTTTGTTAATTCCAAAAACAATCAGATTATAAAAACTTGTGTCTATTTTTGTAATATATGGTATCAGGTTATTGTTAATTAGACATAACAGACCTCCCGAACGACGACCTTGGTTTTTAAATTTAATAGCCGGTTTGCAGAAACAGTGATAATTTGAAAAGATTGTAGAAGTAAAGTTTTCCATGTTTCTACAAGGCAAATAAAGTCAGATGACATTATGAAGGATAGGAAGTCGTTGTTCATTAATTTACCTTGCAGTCCACATACATTTCAATGTAGAAAGGAAAGTTTATTATGTATGCCAGCACTTTGATCATCACCACTGCTTCCATTTCCACAATCAGGGGATGTAACTCTCTTTTGTTTTTGTCTATCTTCATTGGGGTTAATGTCCTTGGACTTGTAAACACTCTCCCACGACCAGCGAGCAACACCAGGCATACTCGATGGACGCTCGTCTTCTTTACCAGTTGAAGCGGAATGATTTGCAAGGGGGCCAGAATCCTATCTTTGTTCAATAAGGGCACCGTTTGCATCAACATAGAATTTCTTCCCATCAATATATAGGTGATCAAAAACCATTTTCACCCTTTTTCCTTCACTTCTCGCTTTCTTCATGTGTGGGATCAGTAGTTTCCTCATTTCACGCACCCGCGATGATAAGTCTTCTCCAATAAAAATTTTTGATCCTTTTAATTTGTACTTAGCTTTCATGACCTTTACTCTGTCTTTGAAAAATGTTAATCTGGCGATGATGGGATCGTTCCTGTTGTTCAGTCTATGTACCCGATCAAACTCTATATTGTCTGGAATTTCAAGTTCGTGTTTTAAAAATGAAGTCACGCTGGCTTCACAGTCGTCTGTCGTTTCGTTGACTTTCTTAGGAAAGCCGAAGAACAGCAGATTGTTTCTCTTTGTTCTACTTTCTAAATCGTCGATCTTCCTGTCCACCTCGTTTAGCTTTTTCTGTAGAGAGTCGGTTTCTGCTTTGAGTTGCTGGAGCTCGCGCTGAATCACTGTCGCAGTTCTTGCATTTGCGTTTGGAGGATCGAGCTTGAGTCGTTTAGCCTTTTGACATCATCCTTGACTTCATCGAACTTGGCGTTCATGTTCTACAGCATTGACATAACATCCGACAAGGTCGGCTCTGCACTGTGCTGTGTCTCGGTGTGTACAGCACTATCAGCCCTGTCTGCACTTGCACTCCTTGAAGCGCTGACAGTAGCTAGTCTTGTTTGTCTTATTGTGTCTTTACCAGTGGGACCAGGGTTTGGCTCCACATCGCCACATAACATGAGTAGAAGCGAGAGCAACAGACCGAACACTGCAGCGTCTGTTCGGGACTTCAACGTAATCATGGTGAACAGCACAGACAGTTTTTGTTTTACTCTCTTCAGCATAAAGTCGACGTATATTGATGTAAAAGATCCACAAACTCTTCGAAAAACAAGGTTGTCAGAAGGCATAATTATAGCACACTTTACTTATTTTGAAACTGGTCAAATTGTTATATAATAAGTAGAAATAGCTGTTGTGAAAAGAGAGCACTCGAAAACACGTCTTGTCGCTTCCGTGAAGTCCAGCAAACCTATTGTTGTCTTAGAGTCGAATTAAAAATATCGCTCAGGTTGTTGTGTTGAAGAAGTGATTTCTTTGCACAGAAAATTAAACGGCTAATTTTGAAATGCGATCCTACACATTTAAACTTTTATTTAGAAGCCTTGACTGAAGCTGTAAAAATTAAAAGGTTCAAACTGAATTCACTTCCAGACTGGTAAGTACATCTTCTCCCGTTCAAAATGTAATGGGCAACAATCACAGACATTATAGTCTACGTTGTATCATTGATTCTCTGTTACGAAGAGAATGCATTTAATTTTTCCCTGCGTAGTATTGTTAAATAAATATAAACACATTTCAAATGTGCATTTGTCTAAGATAAGCTCATGTATTTCTTTATTTGATAATTTCATAAATGCGAACATTGTATTTTTATTTTATAATTACAACTACCTGTTGATAATGACTTTATTAACATGAAAAATATAAGATAATAATTTAATCCATCTTTATCGATGTAAAAACTTATCGCTCGCTCTCTCTCTCACACACACACACACAAACACAAAAGCACACACACCTGCACAGAAATTTCCAGCTGGCCAGGCAGTGTGAATGACTGAATGAAAAAGACAAGTTGAAAGGAAGATGTGACTAGTACAGACATGTTCAATGTGTAACGTTGTGTTGCAGGTACCGAGCAGTGCCGAGACACTAGCGCGACATTTTGTTACTACCAGTGCATGGCTGAACTCTACAAGCTATACACTGGCAATGTGACGTCAGACTGCGCGTGCAACCCCAACGTCACCATCTCTCCCCCGACAGGGTCGACTCTTCCTCAGGACTGTTACAGGTAAGTCGTACCATCATTATGACTATTATAGGTACGGTGATGCAAGTCAGACATTTTTTTGTTTTAATGTATTTTTCCTTTTTTGTTCAATTTTGTATTTTCGACTTCCTTCGATACACAGATTTGATGTTACCAAATAGCTGCAGTTTTTGACTGCAATATGATCATCATTTACGTGTTATATATATAGCTCCACCGGTACTGACTGTAACTGGTTCAAAAATTGCCTGGAGAAGAAGTACCTGTGCTCTGGAGTACGAGACCAGAATGCCATCGCTTTTGCGGAGAACTTTTGTAGACTGTACGAGGACAAGTCCAATCTTTTCTCTACACCTGGCAGACAATGGGTTGATGCAGTGCGTAAATGTCTGCAGGTAATTGTTTGTTTTGTTTTGTTTTGTTTTGTTTTTCTACATAACCTTGGCATAAAAATTGTTTATAACTGATGAAACTCAGTTGATAATGTCAGGGCCACTGCAAAGAAAGCCGCGAGATGAGGATTCTAAGTAAGAAATCTTTGAAATGTTGATTATCTTAAAATAACGACCCCAGACCATTTGTCAGTAAAAAAGGAAACTCATGCTGTATCAGTCGACGAGCCAGGGAGGTATCCTTATTTATTCGCCGAAAGCATAATTGTATATATAAGAAAATCAGTTTTCAGAACGCATCGGACTATATAAAAGTCTACCTACATTTTCTTCGACATATTTATTACAAACAAATACTCGTGTTCGTAATGTACAGGTGGAGCTGACACCGCTGATGCGGGCCTACACTACCTACACTTGTGATGATGTCAAGAAACGGGCCTTACGGTCCCACTTTGCTTGCTATGAAAAGCCTTACACAGGCGCCCAAAGCATCTGCAGCCAGACTCCTATGGACTTCTGGTACATGTTCTGGATCATAAGGAGCTCCTTTATAACGAGCTACTCCGAGTCCTTGGTGGGGCTGCTGAAGGTGAGTACCATATTATTTTCGGGAAGACGAATGGAAGAATTGCAGCTAAGGAAATAGCCGGTTTGCTTCCTGTCTTCACGAATGAATAAATTAAGCTAAGTACGGCTTCTTCCAGGCTGCACAAAAGCAAAAACTATACTTCCACAGCAAAGCAGGTTTTAAAAGTAGTTTAGAAATATTCATAGCCGGACGGTCACAAATAAAGTAAATAAACACCTAGTTTTGTTGACTTAATACAGATCTCTAAGAGGTGTGTCCCTCGAGCCAATCAGATGCAGTCAGGTATGCGAAAGATCGCCATCAAGATACGAGTCAAGTCCAAGAGTCTACGTCAGCGACGTGCAGCTGACCCCGACCTCCTTAATGAGGTTGACTACAAGCCGAGGGTCTGGGGAGAGATCAGCAATGATGCGATGAATGAGGTCGAACCTCGCTACAAACGTGAGGCTTCCGACGATGAATGGGAAGGCGAGACCGACGATGAAGAGGCGGTTAACCAGTTGACGTCCGAGCTGGCCGACCTGCTGGCTCAACAGCTGGGCTGGAAGGTGAGCGGCGTTCAGTGGTTCGCCTACGGTATTCAACTGAACAGTGAACAGATCCAAGCTTTCGTTTTTATCGCGGACAAGCAGGGTTATGGTATCAGCGACCCTGTCTCATACAACTTGTCAGAAGTGGTACAGCGTGCGGCACAAGCGTTCCAGAACGGTGACATCGTTGTCACATCCCTGGGTGGGGAGCCGGCGGAGCTGCAAACCATGAGCGGCTGCAGCGACATCGACTGCGAGAGCGTCTACCTTGAAACCACTGCTCCGTCGTCTGCTCCACCTCAGTCGACGATGGCCGGAGTGACGGGCCTTGTCCTTGCAGCTTTCATTAGACTTTTAAAGTAAGACACCTCGCTAAGGTGTTTCAGTGAGACACCACACCTTGAGCACTTTATTATGTTATCATGTTATTTTAACATGAGGTTATACATTTATTGTTTACGTCTCTATTATTATCTCAGCTGCATGCAACTCGTCTCCAGCTAAGCGGCTTCTATATCTTACTGATCATGTAGACACTTAAAAACTATTTCATGACGCCTCTGTTAAGAGTGTTTAAAGTTTTTTTTCTTCAATGCTTTGTATGGTTCCTACAGTAATTCCATGTTTTCGTAGATATGTGTTTATTTAAACAGTATTGTATATATGCAGTCGGTTTTTTTTTCTTTTTTTTTTTTTTGGACACGAATCGCTTTTACGTCCACCAAAATATCAAAATATGGCACTAAGGATTTTGTTTACTAACATCTTGCCATTCTCCAAATTTCAATTAATCCTCGCCTGTTTAATTTTCTGGATTTTTCTGTGTTAAACAATTATTGTATTTTGATAAATAATTTTTTTAGTTTTAGTTTATACTTAATTAGCATGTGTTAATATTACTATTAAAACATTCACGATTGTGAACACTTTTATATATGTAATGAGGATGCAAAGGCTTATGAACCAAGTCTGGGAAGCAGCCTCGTCGGTACCATCCTCAGTAGAACGGGTGACAGCGGTCATGCTGCGTGTGTCATGTCAAGAACCAGACACAATGAGCCCGGGTGCACAGCGCACCCCTAGGGTAACACGAAGCAGTGATGAACAGTGCTTTTATTTTATTTTCGTGCACCTAACCCATATTTGCTGTTAATGAAAGACACGTGTATTTTATTTTTGATGTTTTAGAAAGTGTTTTGAGTTGTTGCAGCGAGTGGGAATCGTTAACCTTTAACCTTTCATATAGAATGTTACCCAGAACATTAAATTCAAAATAGTTCAAAAAGACAGTTTGTGTCTAATTTTTAACTTCATCTAATTTTAACTTCTACTATGAGGCTTCTGAAAAGACCTTTTTTGTCTTTCAAAACGTCCACGAATTCATCCGCACAAGCACCTCAAAATAATTTATAAACAACATATACATATAAACATGTGCAGCAAAATGTATTCACAATCAGGTCGTGAATGATCTCAGCAGAATCACAATGCAACGTTTGCTCGCTTTCTATAGAGAGCCATGTAATTATTTTGAGTACAACAGACTTGTCTAACCCCAGAAATCGTCATGAGCAGCTTTCGGACACAAAATTTCACATTTCCCCCTATTATCAACAGCTATTATCGCGAAAAGTAACATTTTTGTCAACTCTCAGTCATAGCTGGCACTCGGCAGAACTTAAGTGCTTATAGACTCAGCTTCATAAAATCCCCTTATTACATTTGGATGATGACAGGTTACAGTCGCAATGACTAAAGCCTCTGACAAACTCAATTTGAAGCTGCGTTAGTCGGTTGTCTCCAGAGAAATCAGTCGTCCTCATTCCCACTCTTATAATTTCTCGTGCTTTTTAATGAGCTGTTAAGACTCACAAGTTTTGGGTTCTAAAAACTTGGTAAGGTATTTTTAGTGCGATTATAGCTATATAGCTAGGTGTCTATAGCTGCGACAAAATATCTGTAGAAGTAGGCAAATCTGCAACAAACAACGACTACAGTAAATGTTCATGGCTGTAAATTTACTCCAGCAGCTAGGTACACAACATTTGTTTAAACAATAGGGAAAGTCTTTGCTGTCTGGAGTGTTTGTAGTCCCAATGACTACTATCCCGCCAGGCTGTCCCACGAGCATTCTTTGTACTCTGCGACGGAGTCACAGATAAGAACCTTCGTGTCCGACAGTTGGTAGTACACAGTTAGCTGCTGCTTGCCACCTGTACAAAGATTCATGAAATTTAATTTTATTTGTGTTACTATGACACTACGTACAAATATCATGTTTTTCACATTTTGATTTCATACAGTATACAGTAGTTATTTCTACCTGGTTCGTAGTAGTCGTAGATTTTGATAGGAACGGGCTGGGTGTTAACGGGGATTCCTTGAGACACAGACATGGGCAATGAAGCTCGCACTCCACTGGCGTTCACCTGGAACAATCATGATTGTATGGCTAAAATTATTATTTGTGCCTCTATACACACTCAAGCTTCTATATATCCATTCATCATATCTAGAGACCAAATCGTTCATATCCTACATTAGGGTGGTGTGTTCGTGTGTCTGTGCTATTTAGCGAAACATAGAAAACTAGGCAACAACACTCCTTTAAATTAACCTTACAGCATGAATTTGACTTAAGTGTTAAAGTCTACTTAAAGAAAATAAACCTTCTATAAAGGAGTTTAAAACTACCGAAAGGAAATGAATCTTCAATAAAAGAGAGGAAAAGGACTTACTTCATCATAGTACAAGATGTACTTCCTGTGACCTTGTTCCTGCAGCTTGGAGGTAGGCACGGAATAGCTGGGATGAGTGGTATCAACAGAAAAGCCAGTGGGGATGCCCACTTCCAGAAGAGTCATGCCTCCCTGCTTGCCATCCACACGCTTAGCTTCTACGACTACAGTGAAAGTCTTAGCACTGGCTTTGACAACCTGGTAGGTCATCTGGAAGATCTCAGAGGTTGTAGAGTCGTTAATGTTGTATTGCATGACAACCTGGAGACAGTATCAATAAATCACTTAACATTTTATATTCTTTGTCCAAGCAATGATTTGAAAATTTCCTTAATTCTGACTGATCATAAAACAAATCTCTATAATTTGAATCAGTTATTTTTTTCATCTGCAACCACAGCTACTTCCATTCCCTATAATGGGAGATTTGCTAAAACTATTTTCATGGATAATAAAAATGCATTTAGTTGCTTCATTTCACTTACTTTTGCCTCTGGGAATCCAGTAAAAGTACCGCTAGTAGAAGCTGAAATTAGTACTTCAGGTGGAATGTTGCTGCTCTGAAAGGACACAGTGGTAATAGCAAGTGCTTCTTAGTGCATTGCATTTACTCTAATCAAGAAATTTATATTGAATGTTTTATTTAATGAGCCAAGCGATACAGGCAAGAAATAAAGCATTTATTCAACCACATAATGAGATTAAAACAAAATTAAGAGCAGATATTAAAGATCTAAAATATTTGGACATTTCGTGGCCTCACCACAATGGTCACGTCTACGGTTTGAAGTAACATCTTTGTGGAGTCGTCGATGGTCAAGTCCTTCTTGAATGCCTGTCCTCCTGAGTTCCAGCTGACTGTGACAGTTAAAGGAACTGCAACTGGATTGTGGTTCGCAGCAGCCATTTCCGCCAAAGCCTGGAGGCCGACAACTGTGTCCTGTGAAATAGAAATGGATGAGAGTACTTACTAGTACTTATGTAGACTACGTGGGGTTTGTTTTGTCGGTTTGGGAGATATCTGGGATTTTTATGACTACTAGTTTTGTAGTTACGTTTACCTATACGATAAAGCATTTAATAAAACTTTTATTCTGTGCTTTACCGAAGTATCACACACAAATGCTCTTTCCTGCAATTGGGTTATTGTCGTATAGTCAGCCAAGACATAATGTTAAAAGATTTACATTGTCATTTACTATTTATCATCGATATACATGCATGGAGTATACTGATCGTGGCTTAGACCTATAGGAAGTTTTTTGAGCAGTTTACAATTATTTGCTTACATAATGTGCAGGATTTAGCCTCTTATTTAGACGAAATAAACCAAATATGTCACTAATCTCACTTTTTACATGTTGGAAATTATCAGAATCTTCTCTTTCACATTAGTTTTATATAGTATTGCCTCTGATTATTCCATGTATGAGTAATGACTAAATACCATTTAGAACGTAATAGACACGTGTGAGATATTTAACGGATTAAAAGGTCTGTGTTGAATGACTGTTCATATTGTAACCATGACAACACATAGAGATTACCTGGGTAGATATGAAACCACCTTTAGGACCCTGCAGTTCCATCAGCCAACGTAGAATAGGCATGGCGCCCTCCACGTCCTCTCGCAAAATGTAGGTCAGGAGGTTATATGACGTCATTTCTATATTTAGAGCGGATGTCGCAGGATCCCTTTCCCAATGCTTTGTGTAATTATCTGTTGCAAAACCCAAGAGAAATAACCAAAAGAGCATCAAAGCCATTGCGCCTAAACACTCAAGCATAATCGTTGAAAACAATTTATGTGAAAAATATGTTTAATGATTATTGTCATGAAGCAGCATTTAATTTCATTTTACCTCTAATGAGGTATTTAACATATGCTATATCTTAGGTAAAGTGAATTCAAAGTGGTATAATACCTTTCATTGAAAATCTTTTGTAAAAGTCAGTCAGCCTTTTTTATTTAAAAAAAAAAAGAAAAATGGCATCCAATATCATATAAAGTTGACAGACCGTTAGTCGAGAGAAGGCAGGGCTAGTGGCTACACTTGTTATCGATGTTCATTAACTCAGGACCCACTTGTTATAGATGGTCAATAACTCAGGACCCACTTGTTATCGCGTTTTGTTGTAAGCGTTGGAAAGCGAGGTCCTTGCTGCCACTGAGAGCTAGGTGCAGTGCATACGTCACAATGGCGAGGTCATAGGGGTCAGCTAGCGCATTCAATCGTGCTTCTAAGAAATCACGAGCTTTGGAGATAGAATTCTGCAACTGTCAAAAAAGTCAAACAATGCAATTATTGGACTGAGGTCTAATTAACTTTCTACATTGCTGTACAAGAGGAAAGTAGCCTTGTAACTCTAACTGCTCTCCTCCTAGTTTGTTATTTGAGACTTAACATGCATCAATAAAGTTAATCACTAAACTTACGCCTTGCTGTTCTCCAGGATCCAGATCCTTAAATTTATTGCTGGCCTCAGCCAGGGAGATGAGCACAAAAGCCGTCATTGCCTCACCGTTTGCAGACCCACTCTGTTTTAAGTGAGAGTGGAAGTTATAATATTTTACACTTTGATGCACGATAGCGAGCTTTAAAATGTACAATATATGAATTAATAAACGTACCTGGACATTTAAGCAAAAATAAAAATGTGTCAAGACAGCAAAACTTCCGAAAGGCTACAATAAAAATAAGTATCTACCCCAGAAAAAATATGTGCTATAGCGTATCTTTATTGCTACTTTTTCTCGAATAGATGTTTCGATTTGATTTCATCATTTTTTATGTTATTATCTATATCTATTGGGCAGGTGTTTGGAGCATTAAATTTTTATTTAAGAAATTATCCACTTACTAAAATTAAGAGAGAAAACCGTTCTTAAAGTATCTACCTGCATTTCTTTGTGGACGACATTTCCTGGCTCTGGAAACGAGCCGTCAATTGTTTGCTGAGTTATAATCCACTTTAAAGAAGATCTGACTACCTTGGGGTCAATGGTAATAACATTATCTTTCAGTGCCATTGCATGAACGAAGCACTTTGTTACGAATGCAGTCAACCTAGAAAGAAATTATACTAAATACAGTTTTAAAGTTTGTTTTAAATAGTTGAAAGAAAACTTCATAGAAGTCCAAAATAACTAAATGACTTCTCTGTAACTTTTTTCTAGACAATTGTTTCATACTGGTAGATTTTGAGTCCGTTTAAGATAGTATTTATAGACTGCCCATCATTTCTTTTAGAAGCTATTACAGAACATCTTTAACTATTATGTGTTATGTAGTAAAACATAAAAGCCTCTTATCCTAAATAAGAAAAAAAACTATTGTTTATTGTTGAGATGATCTAGTAAACCATGAGTAGTAAGCAAATTTCAGCATACATGCAACCTCTTCATGTTGATTACTTTATTTAAAATGAAGAAGGTTGCTTTTTACTTGTATATCATACACTAACCACATGCTACCAGACGGGTCAGTCTGTCCCCAGGTACTAAATGACCCTTCCAGACGTTGGAAGGTAAGTTCCTTTTGGTAGCCTGCAGACAGAAAACATCATGTATGCCACACTTCCTAGTGCATATGTGTGGGTTATAGTGTTTTTTGTTGTTTGTTTGTTTGTTTGTTCGTTTGTTTGAGTGAAAGATAGAAAGAGAGAAAAAAAAATACGTGTGACCTTAAAATTATTATCAGGACACTCAATTATCGTATCCTCTCAAAAGTGTTCTAACTTGTAGACACAAAACAATAGCAGTTTTTGTTTTGTCACTTACTTTAAAAAAAACTTATTTAATTGCTTGCATATAGCCAAGATCCACTCGAAGTATGGTTTCAATCACGAACGTGACGCCATGACAGATTTTCGAAAACATATTCAGGGCTTCTGCTAAGGCTAAATTCTTTGGGGTCCCAGGGACCCCTTCTTCAGATTTCTAAGGGGTCCCAGGCTAACTCTAAGGGGTCCCTTTACTAAGTTGAAAAAAAACCCCAACAAATCAACTACTTTGTTCAACTGCCTTTCAGACACACAAAGCACTGTAATGTCTAGTCAGAAACGGCGAGATTTTTGTGCCATGAAGAGTGTGCAAGCATCTGTGATGAGCTTATACTCACTGTACTTGGGGTGCTCACTTTCTTTCCGATTCTGAGACGATGATTTTAACCATGCTATCCATGAGGGAACTCTTCCCGATATGGGGAAAAAAACTCAGTGCAAGGGAAGTAACTCTCACCTTGTAGCAGACGACAATAATAGATTGGACGTCAGACACTACACTTGCCTCATTTTGTCTGTTCTTCGCCCAGATTTGAAGGGGTCCCCTGGGACCCCATTGACGAAAATTGAAGGGGTCCTCCGACCTTTTAATGTACGCAATTTTTTGCGTAAGCAGAAGCCCTGATATTGGGAACATCTGTAGTGATCTTGTGCTTCCATCACTTTAAAACTGAGTAACACTACAAATACTATCACTTAATTCAAATAATCGTTTACTAAACTTTGCCGATATGAACAACAAAGGTGACAAGCCAGGTGTTTTGCTCACCTGTCAACATGAACTGCTGTGCTTGCTCCCCCAGGGCCGGAGTGTATGTGTTTGTGCGCTGAAGGTAGTTAATCACTAAAACATCGGGAGCGAATGAGATCATGTTTTGTTCTCCACATCCGTTAGGCAAAGCCAGTATCGTTTCCAGATTAGAGATGACAGGTACCAGCAGGTCACCTGTCAAAGGTAATTTTATTCTTGCAAAAATTCTACACAAGATTTAAAGCAATCAATAAGCATCATAAACTTACGTTAAAATATGTTTGAACATGAGAGGAAAAACTTTAAATGAACACGCGATTCAAATCAAAATAATAACTACTTTTTTACAGAATGAACCCAAAACAAGCTTTCAAGAGTAAAAATTCGATAAAATAAATGAAATCCAGCCTGGACATAGGTTTTCCCCAAATTACAACACTTGTGACCACAAAGCGGTTGTCAGACCAACCTGATACGCTGACAGTGATGACCTGTGACCCTTGAACTGTTGTAGAGGGGCAGTTCAGAGGGACAGATTTCGTAAACACTATATTAGGCTTGGCGTCAAGGAGAACAGTGACTGTCTGTACTTGAGGCGATCCCTCAGGCTGTAAATTATTTTTTTAAATGTCAATAACGAGATAGCTGGAACGGTTTTAATATTGTGAGACATTAAAAAAACCTATTGATTGCGAAATGTACTCAATACCATGAATATGAATGAAAACGCTCCTTCGTCTGAAAGATTTTAGGATGTTGCCTATAAGATTTATATTGGACTTTCTGAATAAAGTCAAATTATGAATAGTATCCGGTCGCGGAACAACAGTGTAAGCTTTTCGTCTGAAGTATCGAAGGTGTTTGGCAACATCAATCTTTTAGAGTTTAAATGACGGGTCAACAAAATTAATGAGTGAAATTATCGTGGTATATGTCAGAGACAGATGGTAATATAATTTTAAAAGACTGATTATTTTTTTAATTAATTTAAAATAAAATCCTTTCCTGACGCTGACCAAACCTTCTTAGAGTACCGATGTGGAAGAAGTTACAATCCGTTTTCAGGGAAGACAAAGAATTGAGAAAACAACACATGAAGCATTTATACGGGAAGATGGAGGAGAGAATACCAAACCGCCAAGAAACCAAACAAAGAAACAAAGCCGAAAGAACAACCTTGTTATTAAAAATGTTACCTACCTCTACCTTTAGGGTATACTCTACCCCATCGCCAGGAACAGACGATGTAAGATTAACACGGATAGGCAGATCGCCTACTTTTGTTGGTGTGAAGCAAAAGTCTGTTTCTTTCGTCGTGTTAGGTGCCACCTGAGAAAAAAAAAAGAAAAAAATCAGAAAATAACCAAACCTAAAGTAACAGAAATGATTGAAAGTGGGTAAACAGTTAAGTATTATTTGTAAAAAGTGATTGCTGGATTTACGGATCTTTGCTGAATTTGGAGGCTTTGACAGTTTAATCTTAGCTCTCATCTATACATTAAATATGAAAAGAAAAAAGAGCCCAAAGGCATCTTACAAGACCGAGGTCTCGTGTCACCATGACTGAACGTCGAGTCTCCACAAGCTTTCTAGGGTCAAGTGCAGATGGCTCCAGAACAACATTCTCCAAGCCATCAGCCTGACCCAACATCATCCGCATCTGGTGAGAGAAGACAAGAAAGTATAGAGGTAGGTCTGTTTTATATCACGGTATTAAGAAAATAATAATAATTGTAATAATACTGTAAATAAATTACTTGTAAAGGTTTGTTATGGTAATTGAAGGCAGCAGCTTTGAGACAGACATCCTCTCCCCGTACAGCAGAATATGGCAAGTCCAAGCTGACAAACAGGTCTTGAGATGTGGTGAGCTGTGACACACAAAATCATTATTATTGTCGTCGTCGTTTCTTTAAATACAACAGAAATTTGAAGAAAAAAAAACAGAGACACTAAAGGATAGTTCTATATGGGCAAATAACCCAAGCATTTGGTATGCTTAATGTCCCACAGTCATACTTTGTCCACTGTGCTGGCAGATTTGTCCTGACTTAGCAAAATATATTAACCAAAGGTTCAATGTTTCAAACGTTCTACTTTCTCCCCCCAAACCAGTTAGTTTCTTGTGACCTTCACATAAAACTTTGCCAAACTTGGTCGCAAGCTAAATACCTTGTGCCCGTTAATATGGTAAAGAACTGTATTTTCTTGCCGTCGTATGTAGTATACAACGAGTCCTGAAGAAGTCATTTTAGATAAGCTGCAGTTAATGCATGCTGAATAACAAATAATTTACGTCCTAAAGAACTCTTTAGTTAAATATTCCTAACTGTGCTATAAGATATTATAAGTGTATTGTCCATGTGCAAGGTAGGTCAAGCACTGACCTCTGCAGCCTTGGCGGTGACGGAGAGTCCATACAGCGGATGCACAGCAAAGGCTGTTGTTAGCCAGGTTGTGAGAGTGTCCGGGGCACTAACTTTTTTCTCAACAACACCACTTGATCTAGCAGAAGAAAATATGTGGATATCAATCAAATATGATGTTTTATCGATAAAATGTGTTCTCTGTCAAAACTGTCCAGTCCCGGGCCATTTTAAAGTAAAGCTTACAGCTTGGGACACGATCACCACCATTGTGGGACAGCAGGATCTTCTCCTCGCGACACCAACTTTGTCTAGTTCCGCCATAGGACACGGAAATGTCTTAAAATCGTTCTTTAGGATACATTGGACGGTATTCGATGCCGAGGCAGACAGAGAAAGAATTTGCTGGCAAACGCGTAGAATAGACTTTCGTCTCATGCAGACCTTGCTCACTGACCCTCAAAACAAATTCAACTGGAAAGTCTTCTGAGTCTCTTCTCCGCCACTCTATATGACGACCAGTCCATGCAGACACCGTAACTGATGGTCAGTTTGATTGAATAAATGGATGATTGAATGGATAAGAGTTCAAATAACCGTTCAATAACCCTTGTCAACTGTGTTTCACAAAACTATTATAGAAAACACACTTACCTGAAGAGAAAACATTGAATGCATTAAATTTGAGTGCATTGGTTAGAACGACTAGTTGTATTTTTTTAATTTAAAGCCAATTATCACGTACCCAATAATGACAAGATCCCACAGCCATCGTTCTGGGAAATAAGTTCGAATCTTTTGTACCGCAATTTCGGGTTTTTTATTTTTCGCTCCTTTTTCGATCTCTAGTGGCAATGATGACGATGCAAATACAGTTTCTTCACTATCCACAATTGTCCCTTTTACATAACTGAAAATATCACCAGCTACCATTTTTGATAAAGGTACTTTCTCGTAGGTTGGCTTTTCTCTGCAACAAAGAAAAGTTATGCTGTACTGAGAGATAGAAAAGCGAATTCGGACACCATTAAGCCGCAAAATGCAGGATGAAGTTTCTGTCAGCAGGAAAGTAACTTGAGCGAGAAATAAAAAAAAAACTGACAGCGATATTTTACGGGAAACATGTAAATATAACACATTTTTTGTCATGCTGTTTAATCACATGACGTGTGACTTACTCCTGCTGTGTATGCTAACAGTAATAACACGAAATACGCAAGAGCAATAATTCAGGTGTTAATAGTTCTAGTGAGCATCACGCTTTCAGGCAGCAGACGAAATGGGAATCATCACACGTTCATTAAATACCTGACTCTGTAATGGTGTAAAAGCTTTAAATTGTAATACAGCATATTAAACTCTTTTGATAGAAAAGTGGGTTATGAATTTTTAAATGTTTTGTATGTTTTGATTGACATTTCTGTGGAAAAATCCAGGTAGTAACTAAAATTCTCACTGTTCAAGTCACCGATGGGCACATTCGGAGCAAAAACTTGAAGTATATGCAAATGAGGTGATGTCCAGACACTGAACCAAATTTTTGTGGAGTCACATAATAATAAAGTCTTATATAATATCATAATAAAGTCTTGAGTTCTTTACGAACTCAAAAAGGTTTGATTGTTTGAGTTTCTTGGCCGGAAAACACACTTTGCATAAAATAATATATCTTTAAGATGTTCATCGGGTCCCATTAAAATCATGTATAAGCCTTTCATTTGTCATGAAACTAATATTGGACGTTTAAGGAGCTAAACCAACTTAACAGAAGTCTCCATAAAAAATTAGGGCATTGCTTACAGAACAGCAGGTGCAACAGGAATATTTTGTTTGTCGGGTATTGTACCATCTGTCAAGACATGAACCTCCGTGTCCTGCACATTTTTTTAAAGTTAAAACATATTTTCATAGAATGCAGCAAGGGTGTTTAACATGATAATTTTCTGTGATATTTTCTAGCAATCCAAGGCAAATACTTAGTAGATATATTAGATGTTTAATATAGTTTTTCTTTTTACTCTCTTTATTCATGACACTTTTCATCACGTTACTCATCAAAAGCAGAACTTAATCCCGCCATACGCTCATACCGTCAGCAAAGAACTGATAATTTTATTATAAACATTATAAATTATGTCCTTTGGCATTTTAACTAAGCGCTACTAAGAAAATACTTAGCTAGTTGATTAGTTTGTCTTACGATGGGTAACATTTACCTTAAAAATACTTTTAGCATCTGTTCCTTTCACTGAGTAGGGCCAACCACTGGTGGACATGTACTGCCAGAACTCACTATAGTCATTTCCGTAGTCATAGGCAACCAGCTGCTCTGTGATCTGTTGGAAATGGTTACAGCAAGAACAGACTCTATTACAAGATGATGAAAAATTAAAATAAACTAGAAACCCAACATAGTTTGTGTTCTCACGATATTACAAACATCGTTCACCCATATTAATATTTTTACAATAAACCTAACTTTTTGTAGCAGTAATAGTGATATTCCAGTAGCATGTGGGCTACGACACTGCGATGTCATCTCGTGACAGGTGAATATGAGCATTTTATGTTTTGTTTTTAACTCTGGTTACATCTTATACGCGCACAACGTATGTCCTTTTAAATGCGATCGTAACAGAACCCCCTATGCGCAAGTGTCTACTTTTGTTGAGACGATACTGCACAAGCACACACAGAATACATGCATGCACTCTTCTTAATTTGCTTTTTAAATCTCTGTGGAGAATTCTCCTCCGAGTTGCACCTGGAAGAGTAAAGTACTAATGGGATCTTGCGGGGTCTTTAGGTCCTCTCACCACGCCCGAAGTGGCCAACCATGCCTATATGTATGTGGGCCGACTTTGACATTAATGAGAAAGTTATTCCTCAATACCACTTGGATAGCCTTCTTCAACTGTTTATAGACCTCGTCTACATGAGCTCTATTTCATCGTCTGTGTACCGTTGATTAAGTGCTGAAGTAGAAGCTGAGGTAAGCTTCTAGTATTTTGTCTAATCATGGCCTTACGAAAACTAAATATTACAATAAAAAGGTTGGCTGTCAGCATAAAAACAGTTAAACTGCATTTTAGAGAGCCAGACTTCGACAAATATACCAGAATTGATTTAGGAGACTAATTAGAAAAAGCGCGACAACTCAGCCCTCTCAGTTGGCAATACAGGTGTTGATAATAGTCAACAGTACTTACTTTATCCTGTGTGATGTCGTTTCCATCTTTCAAAAGCTGCACACTTTTGTCCACAGCTAGAAGAAAAACTGAAGAATCCGATTTAGCACTGATTTTTAGAGAAACCTTCTCACCAGGTTTTACCTTCTTATCAGTATATTTAACCGAAATCTGAAAGAACAAAAACACAGGGCTTGTTTAGGGCATGTCAAATGGAAAAATACATAAAATATACTTATTATGTAGCTAATACGTACTTTCAGATGTCTGAGTTTAGTCGATTTACAGACAAGGACTCTGGTGCATTTTTTAAAATCCCATTTCATTTTCTTTTTCACTCTTTTAAGCATTAGCTTGTACATTTGATTAAAATGCTTACGACTTACAGGGTTGTCTGAGGAGCCATTGACTTTGAATGAGATGCTGTCGGCGACAACTTCCTTGTCTGGGCGGAAGTAGAAGACTAGAAGACGGGCATTGGGAGCCATGGCATCCTCGACCAAAAATGAGATTGGAAATTGTTCATCGCCTTGCTGACTGGATGACCGAACTAAGAAGTCATTGACCATTATTCCTTTCGTATACACCTGGAAAGCAAGTATTTGTCTCATTAACCAGTATATTAGTCCCGACACATAAAGTTATCAAAGCAATATGAAACAGGGGCAAGGTATAAAAAAAAGCCCTCTCTGCTTCACATTTGATAGTGAACTTAGAATTCAATTTTATTCGGTCAAGATAAAGGTATTTAGAGATGAAATGGCAAGGACAGAAATGACAGTAATCATCATTTGTTTAGACCACGATTTAAACAGCGACCGTCACGCTTCAAGTATAACAATAATATCACATACTATGCAAAATATACGAAACATTGTGAAGACTAAGTAGGTAATAAAACAAAATTTCAAAAAATATTTTTTTAATTGAATGATTCTTCCATTTGTTGATGTATACAATTTTTAAAAACAGCTTACCGCTATTTTAATTAAACTATTTCTATTGCCGAAAAATAGATCTTTAAAGTAATAATAATTGTTTATTATTCATAGTTATTATTGTTTTGAAAAGTTATAGCATTCTATATAAACGATATAATTTAAATTGTTCGTTCAAATTACCTGGACAAATATCTGGGGGACATTCTCTGTTGCAAATGCTGTAAATTTGACATTTTTTCCAACCTGTTGTAACAAATTTAAAGTAATTTTTGTAGTAGGCTCAAGTACCGTGAAACATTATTTTCCTTAACAGATGAGTAGAAATACATAATCATTAAACTATTTTCATGATCTCACAAGTTAAAACACAAATGAAAATAGTTCAAAAGCAAATCTCACCTCTGGTTCTGGCGAATCCATAACTAGTTTAAGAAAGTTGCCGCTTGGAGAATAGGCCTTGTCTACAGATTTCCTGGCTGTGTAATCTTTCATTTGTGCCTGAATATGGTCATAAAGTTCAAGAAAAAATCTCAGTTTATTCTGAAAAGGTTTTGATCGGTAAAATTTGAAATACTTAGTCTTCTTCGTATCTAGGTGGTACATACGGCATCTACTAGAGACCTACATTTGTATCTGTCAGCAGCAAGTTATCTATGCTGTTCCAAGACAGTTTCTGGTCCTTTAGTTCTTTTTCTTTACTGACCTTCGCCATGTTTCTTTTCGCCGACCACGCTTCCTCTCGCCATCAGCTGTCCAACGAAGGACTTCATTGGGTGGTGCCTTTGGTTTCTTTCTCTACCTATGCCCTGGCTATTTGTACCTTCGTTTTTTTGTTGGTTTTTTTTTTTTTTTTGGTGAGTATGGTTGTCATAGTTGTGCAGTAACAAATTTGTAGCTTGAAAAGTGAAAACTTTCCCGAAAATTTACTAAACTGCGTCTTATTACCAAGCAATTGCAGTGTAAGCACTATTATTTCCAACTATTGGAGAAAACATTTGCACTTTTACTGTACATTAAAAAATTAAATACTTAAAACACAAAAGACTAAAAAGACCTATATATCATATAATTTATAATTAAATATAATAAGGTATTATCAATAATGTTTGAATAAACCATCATCTCTTACACAAAAACTACCTGAATAGAAATCTTTTCAGCATTCCTGGGAAACGCCTGTTGAACTCGGAGCAAGCCGTTTAACTGAAGATTTTGAACAGTGGAAATAGTCTTTGTATCTTGTGTGGTTGTAACAACAAACGTGATGTTTACAGACTCTGACGTGGGAAAGAAGGTGCCATCGTATTTGGTCACACTCAGCTGAAACACAGTCGGTACCACAAGAAACTGAACATTCAAGACAACTGAACAATCATACCTACTTGCCTCCATCGTCTCTATAATTTGGATAATAAAGTGTTGACTGAAAAAATATAAAGAAAATTGCTGAAGTTACTCCGGAAATACCAGAAAAGATTTCAAAGAATTGTACATCTGTTGACCTCTACTCTATTTCTTCAAACTTCTTATAAAGACTTTCTTTTCGAGGTGGTTTTTAATGTATGAGCTGTATAACAAAATATTCAAACTATTATCCAGAGAGATATCGAGTAAGACAGACTGAGAAGGATGATACATTATCTGTAAAGAAAATGAACACAAATCAAACAGATAATACTAACATAAACTGTGTAAGGAAGCCCTGGTTTAAAGCTGCTGGTTGTGATGGGTAGGAACTCCACCTTAGCCTTATATTTCTCAAATGCAACAGTCGCTGTCGTGTCCATGTGATGTCCGGTTGACTCTTCTGTCACTAAGACTATCACCTCCGCCTCTTTACTCTCTAGAGACTTCCAGTTGAACGTTTGACTGGACAATGCCAGGAGCTGGGCGTTGGTAAACGAAAAGGCGAACTCTCCCTTAGAATCAAGCTGCACAGAAAAAAATGCTTAATTTGAAGTTGTTGTTTTTTTTTCACTATGACATGACTATGATAGCTTACTAGTATTAAACATTAAATGTCATTTAGTCAGCTATCTTAAAACTAATTATTTTCGCAGTGATCATGTATTTACGAGCACTGACAGGTCTACAGGCAATTAGGTGCAATAAACTACAACACCTTAAAAGCACACACTATCGTAAGCTTAGGGTATTGAAGGTACTTCTTTAAGCATTGCACTTAAGTCATAATTTGCTGTTATCAATAAAATGTAGATAAACTGTAACATAATGTACAACTCTAGTATAATACCCAAAAAATGTATAAATTACATTTAGAATGTTGAAACTTTGCATGGATCACATGGTAAAGACTTAGAGTCTACTAAGAGTGAGTTTCAACTAAACTACTTTCTAGATATTCAGGGAACTAACAGAAACAAAATGAACTACGACGGCATCTGAGTTTATCTGTTTCTGTTGTTCATTATTTGGTCTCGTGAAATGACTGGAGGCGGCCTTTACAATACATAACAATACACACCCGTTACATTTATATTCAGTCTCAAGAGCCAAGAGAAAAGCTCACCTTGCCGGTGGATGAGATGTTGGGAGCAGAGGTTGTGGTCTGAAGTCGCACTACAACGCTTACGTCAGCCTCTGTCAAAGGTTTGCCAAAAGTGTACCTAAAGCAAACATACAAACAAACAAAAATCAACAAGTATAGGTTTATTCAGCAGCACCAAATTTGATTTGTGGAAAAGAAATGTGGAACGAAACCTTCATGCTTATTGGTAATTTAGCTTGCATATATATGTGTATGTGTCATTTTGTTGTTGTTGTTGTTGTTGTTGTTGTTGTTTTTGTTGTGGTGGTGGTGGTGGTGGTGTTTTGTTTTTGACAGCAAAAGAATTTAGGATTCTTACTTGGCACTTGCAGTTCCTTTTATGTCATTTGAGATCAGGACCTTTTTTGGCACATGTACACTTGCTTCAAACTTCGGCAAGACTGAAAAAGAGAAAAGAGCACGTCCAGCAGAACATTTCAATTCCCTCTCTCTCAAACACACACACACAAATACTACAAATAAAATCATACACATGCCCACACAATACAAACGTTGTTTTTATATGTGTGTTTGTAAAGAATACTAAGATGATATCTGCAAGGTGTCTGTTACCTACATCTAAATGAGCAAAACTTAATGATGTAAGACACTACACAGTATAGCCACATTTGAGTTTATTCTGAGTTTCCACTTACCATATTTATCTATCGTGAAAATCTGTGTTTCATTAAGGTCCTGAAAAGACCAAAATCATGGCATTTAAATCAGAAAATAGTTGTCCTTAATTTAATTATTGCGCTCACATCAGATTATTTTTCACATGAAGAGACATGCTGGACGTGGATGTTCCCTTAAATGATTTTAATCATAGTTTCAAAAACAGATTCTTTTATAGGAGATAAAAAAAAAAACGGTTGGAAAAGAGATTCACAAACACAGCGAGAGAAAGAGAAAGAAGAGTGTAGTAGAGAGAAAATTCAGTATTTTTCGGAGATGAGCTGCAATACTGAGAAATATATCTAGTGTCTTGAAATCACTGTTAATCAAATAACAAGAACCAACAATTTCACACGTTCAACAACATCTAGACTTATACTGTTTGATCCTTCAAGATAAGAATGTACCAATATTCGGGCTTGAATAGTCCAGTTTCCCAGAATGGGGTTAGTGGACGTTGGCATGCTCAGTTCAACCACACCCGTTCTATCCTCTTTCACTTGTTTCCACTGACGAACAAGGTTGTCTTTTGGATCCTAAACACATAAAAAATGTTGCTTCGAAGCAGCCTTAAATTTAACATAACATGCAGTATTATTTCAAGGCAGACTTTTTTGAGGGAGCGAGGCGTGGAGCGTATATTTATCCCATCAGTCTGCTTACCAGTATAATTGCCTCTTTCTTTATGGTGACACGTTGTGCATTTAGATAATGTGCCATTTAGATAATGTATCATAGAATCATGTGTCGGTAGTATTTAAAAAGTGGAGAACCAGCCAGTTTAATTTAAATTGATAATGTTAGAAATTCAATTGATGCTGTATTTTTATTAATTCTCACTTTGATTTTTTGATTTTTGTCAATTACCAAACCATGTTAAGTAATTTGAGTTAAAATGGCTCTGGCCTGCTGATAGACATCTTCGACTATAACTGAGTAAAAAGTTTGTGTCTACCTCCTCAGATGGTGAAAGAGAGGAACTGCTCTCAAATACACGCTGACTTGTCTAATCATAAATGCACACACATCTCTCCATATCAAATAGTACCTTAATGAATACATCCATGGGGGCCTTCAGTACTGACAGGTCGGGGTTCATAGCCAGTATTCTCATCATGACTGAAATTTAAAAGAAGAATTTAAGTCTCAGATGGACGGACTTTGATATTCTTAGCGCATGTGTTTGTGAGTGTCTTTAGGTACAATTGTATATAAGAGGAAGGTTTGGAAGAGTTGAAGAGGCAGGAATGAAAGTACGTGCAGGTAAGTGTCTATTAGAGGCGTGGGGGTTTCTATCAGCACAGACTTTATATATTTAACAGGGATATACTTAGAAGAGAACACGCTGTTTAATAAAAAAAATGAAGGCATTTTCTGCTATGGTTTCAATTGCATACACCTCAAGTCTTTCTACAGCTATGTGCTTGGAGCACTAAAATATGCAATCAGTCTTTTTCTTGTTCTCGACTACTTTTCTCTTCGCTCCATACTAGTCTGAACCATACCATACCATATCTCCATACCTGTAGATGTCATCTGTATGTTTCCATATTCCCATGTCTTTACCTCTTATTTCATCATAGAAGATTAATTATAAAATCAACGTAAATAAATCTTAAACAAACTTGCCTGTTTGTCCAGGTTTGTAAATAGCTTTATCTGTCTGTATGAAGATAGAGAAGCTTTTTTCTTCTAAAGTCATCTGCGCAACTTCATCAAAATTAACGTCGCCAATTGCCTTCACTCGGACTTCGTAGGCAGATTTTGGATCATCCCCCTCGTCGTCTAGTTTTCTTGGAATCTGTTCATATTGTTGTTAATAGCCTTTTATTTGATCTTACTTTTTTGTAATGCTTGCAACACTTTTTTAAACAAGCCAGTCATGATGCAAAAGCAAAACATACAGTATCGGAAGGTCACTATTGAAAAAACTGTCATTCTACTTGTATTTTCTGTTTTAAGAGAAACTAGAGTATGTCCGGAATAATGTTTAGTTGTCAATTAAGTCTTAACGTGGCTATCATACAAGATAAGATCACACAGACCAACAGTACTCACTGCCTTGGATGAAACAGATGAAATAGTTTTATTTGTTAACACTTAATAAATCCAACAACTGTCGAATATAAAAATTGTTGTTAAACATGTTATACTACCGTCCGATTAAAAACTTGACCATAGTTTCCTCAAAAACTGGCGACGGACTAGGCTACAGGCCGTTCGACCCACCGGTACGCAGAATTTTACCGGTTTTCAAAAAATTTAAAAAAAATAACTAAAAGAGCTAGAAGAATAATTCAAATTGATAATGATAGATCAAAATGTGTACAATTTGAACAATCCTACCTGAAACTTGCTTGAGAGCCCACTTTTATTATTGTAATCCATACAGAATCGGGTAGATGAAATAGAAATTTTTTCTATACGTGGTTACACAGTTGTCACCGTACAAGAAGTCTAACACAAAGATGACTTATAGGAACACATTTTGATCTTTGAAAAGCAAAAAGAAATGCACACACAATTGTTCTTGTCCATAGAAATTCACAAATGATGCCAGAATTCTGAAAATCCGAGGAGCTAGCCCGAATTTCTCATACATCGACTCGCCATTTTTTTTTTTTTTCCAAGAAAAAAAGAAAGGTTACTCTGGAAAACTGACGATAGTTAAGTCAAGACAGAGTACCCTCCCTTTACAAGGGAAATAACTGTGTTCAGAAATGCCCAAACTATCGTAACTAAGCGATTTCTTTACCAAAAAATGCGCCGTAAACGCGAAAAAAAAAAAAAAATAAAAACACGACGGTCCTGTACGCCCGCAGCGTGGCAATGGGTAAACGCGGTTGCGGGCATAGGAGACCGCAGGGGTCGTGAAGAGAGGGTTTTATTTGAAAATGTGGTCATATCTGGTTGGAAATGACAGCTAAAAGCACATAGGATGTTTTTATATTCTCAACTTAATCAGTGTACTCTTTACGCTCTTTCGTTATTTCAATTGACCACTGTAACACTTAAAAATAAAAATGTACAAAATAAAATGAACTAAAATTATAATGTGCCAGACTATTAAAAATCTATGTAAATGAATCATGAAGCTCTATATAGATGTTCAGTTTAGATGATTAGTCGGAACTAATGGTTGTACTTACTATCATATTGATGACTTGTGGATTGCCTGAAAAAAAGAAAATAATAGCTTAGAAAATTAAACTACAGAATGCTTGAATGCTTGAATGCTCTCAAGTGTAAGAGAAATAGTGTGTGTGTGGATGTGTGGAGGAGACTCGAGAGTTTGTCAGCGTATGTAAGTGAGCGTGCAAGATTATTTACTCACCTCCTCCATATACACGAAGAGACGATGCTGACGCTTTCACTGCTTTACTTTTGATGTTACGAAGTGTCACAAACACTTCCGCCGAGTCGCCATCTCGGAGCAGGTGCACACTCACAGGTAACGTCATACCTGGCCTCATGCGCGAGGAAAATGTGACTCTGTAGGTTACGGGGGATGCACTGTAAAATTTCAAAGATCTACAACCATTTAATTACTGATGACTTCAACTTTTTTCAATGTGTTTATGTCACCTAAGAAAATCTCCTAAACTATTTCAGTCATGTGTGACATCATCTCTGATTATGTTTCATCTCCTTTGGTGCACACCTAAGCTAGAGTCTATGTTTCATTTTGAAACAGTAAATTGCTAATAGCAGGCGAACATTATTCCAAGCATGATGACAAGATTAGTTTACCTGTTCTGCGATGATGCGAATCCAGTTGTTGTCACCAAGAACAGCACGAAGACAGGTACACACGTCATGGTTGAACTTGAAAAATGAGGTTCTAACACTGCAGCATTGAATTTTGCTGTTACTACCATCACTTTTATCTATTATTATCTATATATTAAGAAGTATGAGCATTATCAGAGGAAATGAATAAAGAAACTTAAAAACAAAAGCAGATTGCAGCTATGAATCTGTTACATCATGAGCTGATACAGCACGACTATTGTCAGCAGCAGTTACTGAGGACGTGCTGAAGTATCTTTTTGAAACAGAAAAATGTGCCTCACCCCTTTCTTTAAAAGCAGCTGCTCTCTGTTCGTCTGCTTGAGTTGTGGGAAACAAAACTGACCCACCAATTGTCATAAGGACCAGAAGCGACTGATTTTTATACCTACACTTGTAGAAACATAACCCTGTCTAGTATGAGTCAAGAAGTGGTGGTGTTGGTGGTGATGGTGGTGGTGGCGGTGGAGGAGGAGCCGTTTGATGAACACGTGTTAATAGCTTACGAAAGAGTTGTGTGGCGTTCAAAGCAGCTGATTTATTAGTTTATCGAGGGGAGGGGACAAAGGCAGCAGCAGGAACAGTATATAATTACAAGCAGTATTCACTTTGGATAAAACTGTTTAAAACATTCGCTGATGAAGTATAGTAATGTACACATCATCGATTGTTATAGATACTCTCTGTCTTTCTATCTGCACGACAATATCAGGGACTTAACTACATCCTGTATATCGCCAGTAAATACATCTCTAGGCACAGATGTTCAGAAACTATTACATGGTCCATGTAACCCGGACACTTCATAAACGACATTTGCTAATTCCATATCATACAGCTCTCCGCAACAGTAACTGATGATTGTTGTGTTAACAAATCCTAGGGCATTAAGGGGAAAACAACACCCTTAAACCTCTCTCGTATTTCACACTTGTTCCACATCACTCGACGGTTAGATTTTCCACACTCTGTTAGGGTTCTTTTAATAAAATTGACAACAATTAATTTTTACTCGATATTACAACAGGCAAACAGACAGGCACAGTAAATATTGCCAGCAACATAAAAGTAGGCACAGAAGAAAACGTGAAGAAAAGAACAGTCATGGTAAACCTATTAAAATAGTTATCTCCGAAAATGTTGTTTTTGATTCCTGACTGGAAAGCATGAAGCGTTTTCACTATACGGAGAGACAGAGGTAGGGCATTCAAATACTGGGGTAAATAAAGAGAATGAGTGAGGGCCGAACCTCTCCAATGAGACAAGCAGGACAGTAGGCGTGGGCAGAAAGATCTGACCTGCCAGGCCGGTAGGACGAAACAAGTTCAGACTGGGGTAAGTCCGTGAACAAGATGATAGCGAAGTATAGACTTCTTGAATTGGATGCGAGCCCCAACTGATATCTCGTCCAGGGTGCTCATAAGTGGTGTGTCACATGATCACATGATCAGCCTTCCGCTTGTGGAATACAACGCGAGCAGCATTGTTCTGAGCTCTGTGGAGCTTGTCCATCAGGCGGTCAGGGAGATCAACAAACAGTTACAATAGGAATGAGGAATGTGGAGGCAGGTAGATATTTAAACATGTGTTCGGAGGGTATCAAGAAAATTTTAGTTTTTCTGCGTTGGTGGCCGCGACTGTGGGAACCGAGGTACGCAATGAACTAAACAGGACTTTACCTCAAGGCTAAATCAACAAACCCATGGACCAGGAAGATGAACAGCAGCAGGAACAGTCAATAATTACAATCAGTATTTCCTTTGAAAAACACTGTTTGAAACATTTGAGGATGAAGCATGTTAATATCCACCTCATCGATTGTTAGAGATTCTCTCTCTCTCTCTGCGCACGACAGTGAATATCAGGGACTTAACTGCATCGTTGTTTATCATCAACAAATACACCTCGAGGCACAGATGCACGGATACTATTGCACGGTTCATGTAATCCAGTCATTTCATAAACGACATTTGTTAATTCCAAACCATACAGCTCTCCGCAACAGTAACCGATGTTTATTATGTTAACATATCCTAGGACATTAAGGGTAAAAACAACCGACACCCTTTTTCGTATTTCACACCAGGTCCGCATCCCTCGACGGTTAGATTCTGCGCACTCTGTTTGGGTTCTTTTAATATAATTGACAATAGTTACTGTTTACTACAACTAAAATGACATTAAAATATAAATATCCCTAGGCTCTGTTGATCTTTGTAACTCAGATCCTTAAATTTATCGCTAACCTCAGCCAGAGAGATGAGTACGAAATTCGTCAATGCTTAACATTCCCCAGATCTTTGTTTTAAAAGTTCTTGGATATTATGGATATCGTCTGCTAATAAATAAAGCAAAGTATTGTAGTGTGTCTGTCTGTTTAATCTCTGCCACAATTTGCCGAGTATTCATTTGCCTACTAGGAAGGTCGTAGACTTTGTTTATTTGTTTATTTTGTTCTGTTGAATCTTTAACTTTTACCGCTTTCACATTGCCATTTACTTGCTCAACTCTACTTGCCGTGATCTTCTACAAGTGACCTAAGGTTACCTACTGTAGTTGTGTGTGTGCCTGAAAGAGAGCAAGGAATTATTCAACATGTATATGTATGTACATTGCTAGTACAGAATCTATCTAAAATTGCCCTTGTGGATAAATAAAGTTGGATTGGATTGGATTAACTGCTACTTGTTGCATAGAACAGCGGAAGCGAGATAACTCTGCAAAGCAGTGTACTAAATCCTGCTTAGAGTTATATCCCTTGTACAAGATAAAAGTAGAACATGCTGCGCGGCGATGACAAGGGTTTCATTATTTGGTGATATATAACACCCATGATTATGAAGTCTCAGGTGGAATTGTTAAGTGACATTTCGTGAAAAAAGAAAGCAGGTGTAGCGATTTAGCGCTTGAACTAGGTGCATAGTAATACCACCCAAGGAACTAAGTCTCAGTGAACTTGTCTTTAAAAGCAAAGAAAATAAGTATAGATGGTCAGTGAGATGGAGAGATCGGAAGCAGAATTTAAGACAAAGGAAGAAGAGTTAAATTCATGTGCGTAAACACAACTCATGAGAGAGGAATAGGTCTAAAAATAAATGTCCTGGTAGAAATGTACAAACAAATCGGGTACCACTGGATAGTTCAATTTTAAACTAGGTTGATTTAAATAAAACCTGTAATAGAAACTACTGCGGAATGAACGAGTAACGGCTAAATATAACTGTACACTGTACTTAGATATCTCGAACTTCTTTTGCTCTCGCTCCATTTGCTTCCCAGAATGCTTCAAAATACATTTTTAAAAAAATCATAGAAATCATGAAACGAAACGTGCAACTGTACTGGTGGACCAATTATATTTTATACATTACAAAAGATAGTCACATGAATAAAAAAAAACTATTTTCTTAAAGTTTTGGAAAATAATAGTCACCTGCAATAATTTGTGGATGATATTATCTCGCTCAAGAAAGAGGCTATTATTAGTGTTTGAGCGCAGCTCCGTTTTGTGGATGATAATTATGCTCGTCTTAACGTCGATAGTAATAACCGTATTATACAGTGAAACAGCCATAAAAGTACTTTGTTACAGAGACAGTTAACCTACAAAGATTACTGAAGCGGTGTTTAAACAATTTTGTTACATATTTTCATCATTCTTATCATCGTTGTCGTAAGACATCAACTTTATATAACCACTGCCTTCTCTCTCTCTCGTTGTTTTCTTATTTAAAACAAACTCATCATTGAGAAACATCGTTCTTTAATATCATAATTTATATATGTGCTCTGTAACAAACGAACATGCAATGTATCCGTCGTCTTGAAATTTTTTCAGTGCCTCTGTTGTGTGTCTTCTAAAGACAGGGAGAAAGAGGAATACAGGAAACGAGAGAAACTCCATCTATTTAGATAGACTATTTATTACTTCGTTTTCTTTTGTGTTAGTACACTTTTTGTTGATTTTGTGTTTTCTGTTTCTTTGATCTTGTAATTTATTTTAACCAATACTGACAAATTCTGTGCAGTTATGCTTTGTAAGTGACTATATATTTTGTGTTGAAATTGCTTGTTGTAGAGGTTTTCCACCCTGAATAGTGAAGTTTATTTCTTCACTTTCAGATTTTGTAAGTCTCCTAAGGAGTTAGCCGTCGGTGTATTAGCAGGTATCGAATGTTTTATAAAGTAGTTTTGATTGGTGATTTTTTTTATGATGAAAGCTTTCCTTTAATCGTGAGGAAGATAGTTTGCTTTAGATACCAGAGATGTATTTGTTAATGGCATACTAGTATGTGGGGCTGATGATTGGTAACTTTTATTTTATAGTCTACGTACCTCATGTAATGTTCTCAAGAAAGTTATATTCATAAGAGTTCAAAATTACTTGGTATCTAGTTTTCAACTTGCACTATATGGTTCTCTAACCCCTTTTCTCTACACTCACTTATTTCAACAATGAAGACAAAATAAAACCATGCTTTTGTAAACCGTCCTTCTCACTGAACTGAAACGTTTGTTTTCCACCCTCATATCATCTCTTTATTGAGTTTATGATGATGATATGTTACAGTCGCAATAGTCTTCCTAAAACTGATCGTCATCATTCTCACTAGTTTAGTACATAGCTATGTAGTCACGTGTTTGAATAAGGAACTCCTGCAGAAAATCGTATTGAGAGGCAAGTCTTCTACAAACAACAACAATAGTAATCTAATTTAGGTACACAACAGTTTTAAAAGAGCATTGAAAATCCTCTCTATTTTTAGCTGATTTTGACGAGTCCCAATGATTATTATCCTGGAAGGCTGCCAGACGAGCAATCTTTGTACTTTGCAACGGAGTCACAGACAAAGACCTTCTTCTGCGACAGTTGGTAGTATACAGTTAGCTGCTGCTTGCCACCTGTGCAAAAATTATAAAAAATTTAATTTGATTTTGTTTTACCATTACATTTACGTACAACAAAAGTATTTTAAAGTATTTACAGAGCACAGAAATTATTTTACCGGGTTCGTAGTAATCGTAGATTTTGATAGGAACGGGCTGGGTGTTAACGGGGATTCCTTGAGACACAGACATGGGCAATGAGGCTCGTACTCCTCTGGCGTTCACCTGGGACAATCATGATTGTATGGCTAAAATTATTATTTGTGCCTCTATACACACTCAAGCTTCTATATATCCATTCATCACATCTAGACGACCAAATCGTCCATACCGTACATTAGGGTGGTATGTTCGTGTGTGTCTGCGCGATCTAGCGAAAAATAGAGAAAACTGGACACCATCACTCCTTTAAATTAACCTTACAGCATGAATTTGACTTAAGTGTTAAAGTCTACTTAAAGAATATAAACCTTCTATAAAGGAGTTTAAAACTACCGAAAGAAAATGAATCTTCAATAAAAGAGAGGAAAAGGACTTACTTCGTCATAATACAAGATGTACTTCCTGTGACCTTGTTCCTGCAGCTTGGAGTTAGGCACGGAATAGCTGGGATGAGTGAGGTCAACAGAAAAGCCAGTAGGGATGCCCACTTCCAGAAGAGTCATGCCTCCCTGCTTGCCATCCACACGCTTAGCTTGTACGACTACAGTGAAAATCTTAACACTGGCTTTGACAACCCGGTAGGTAATCTGGAAGATCTCGGAGGTTGTAGAGTCGTTAATGTTGTATTGCATGACAACCTGTAGACAGTATCAATAAATCACTTAACATTTTATATTCTTTGTCCAAGCAATGATTTGAAAATTTCCTTAATTCTGACTGATCATAAAACAAATCTCTATAATTTGAATCGGTTATATTTTTCATCTGCAACCACAACTACTTCCATTCCCTATAATGGGAGATTTGCTATAACTATTTTCGTGGATAATAAAAATGCATTTAGTTGCTTCATTTCACTTACTTTTGCCTCTGGGAATCCAGTAAAAGTACCGCTAGTAGAAGCTGAAATTTGCACTACAGGTGGAATGTTGCTGCTCTGAAAGGACACAGTGGTAATAGCAAGTGCTTCTTAGTGCATTGCATTTACTCTACTGAAGAAAGTTATATTGAATGTTTTATTTAATGAGCCAAGCGATACAGGCAAGAAATAACAAAGAATTTATTTAACCACATAATGAGATTAAAACAAAATTAAGAGCAGATATTAAAGATCTAAAATATTTGGACATTTCGTGGCCTCACCACAATGGTCACGTCTACGGTTTGAAGTAACATCTTTGTGGAGTCGTCGATGGTCAAGTCCTTCTTGAATGCCTGTCCTCCTGAGTTCCAGCTGACTGTGACAGTTAAAGGTACTGCAACTGGATTGTGGTTTGCAACAGCCATTTCCGCCAAAGCCTGGAGGCCGACAACTGTGTCCTGTGAAATAGAAATGGATGAGAGTACTTACTAGTACTTATGTAGACTACGTGGGTTTTTTGTGTCGGCTTAGGAGATATCTGTGATTTTTATGGCTAATAGTTTTGTAGTTACATTTACCTATAGGATAAAAACATTTAATAAAACTTTTATTCTGTGCTTTACCGAAGTATCACACACAAATGCTCTTTCCTGCAATTGGGTTATTCTCGTATAGTCAGCCAAGACATAATGTTAAAAGATTTCCACTGTCATTTACTATTTATCATTGATATACATGCATGGAGTAAACTGATCGTGGCTTAAATCTATAGGAAGTTTTTTGAGCAGTTTACAAATATTTGCTTACATAATGTGCAGGATTTAGCCTCTTATTTAGAAAAATAAAACCAAATATATCACTAATATCACTTTTGACATGTTGGAAATTATCAGAATCTTCTCTTTCACATTAGTTTTATATAGTATTGCCTCTGATTATTCCATGTATGAGTAATGACTAAATACCATTTAGAACGTAATAGACACGTGTGAGATATTTAACGGATTAAATGGTCTGTGTTGAATGACTGTTCATATTGTAACCATGACAACACATAGAGATTACCTGTGTAGATATGAAACCACCTTTAGGACCCTGCAGTTCCATCAGCCAACGTAGAATAGGCATGGCGCCCTCCACGTCCTCTCGCAAAATGTAGGTCAGGAGGACATATGACGTCATTTCTATATTTAGAGCGGATGTCGCAGGATCCCTTTCCCAATGCTTTGTGTAATTATCTGTTGCAAAACCCAAAAGAAATAACAAAAAGAATGTCAAAGCCATTGCGCCTAAACACTGAAGCATAATCGTTGAAAACAATTTATGTGAAAAATATGTTTCTTGATTATTGTCAAGCACTTAATTTCATTTTACCTCTAATGGGGTACATGTATTTAACATATGCTATGTCTTAGGTAAAGTGAATTCAAAGTGGTATAATACCTTTCATTGAAAATCTTTTGTAAAAGTCAGCCAGCCTTCTTTATTTAAAAAAAAAGAAAGATGGTATCCAATATCATATAAAGTTGACAGACCGTTAGTCGAGAGAAGGCAGGGCTAGTGGCTACACATGTTATCGATGTTCATTAACTCAGGACCCACTTGTTATCGCGTTTTGTTGTAAGCGTTGGAAAGCGAGGTCCTTGCTGCCACTGCGAGCTAGGTGCAGTGCGTACGTCACAATGGCGAGGTCATAGGGGTCAGTTAGTGCATTCAATCGTGCTTCTAAGAAATCACGAGCTCTGAAGATAGAATTCTGCAACTGTCAAAAAAGTCAAACAATGCAATTATTGGACTGATTTCTAATTAACGTTCTACATTGCTGTACAAGAGGAAAGTAGCCTTGTAACTCTAACTGCTCTCCTCCTAGTTTGTTATTTGAGACTTAACATGCATCAATAAAGTTAATCACTAAACTTACGCCTTGCTGCTCTCCAGGATCCAGATCCTTAAATTTATTGCTGGCCTCAGCCAGGGAGATGAGCACAAAAGCCGTCATTGCCTCACCGTTTGCAGACCCACTCTGTTTTAAGTGAGAGTGGAAGTTATAATATTTTACACTTTGATGCACGACAGCGAGCTTTAAAATGTACAATATATGAATTAATAAACGTACCTGGACATTTAAGCAAAAATAAAAATGTGTCAAGACAGCAAAACTTCTGAAAGGCTACAATTAAAATAAGTATCTACCCCAGAAAAAAATATGTGCTATAGCGTATCTTTATTGCTACTTTTTCTCGAATAGATGTTTCCATTTTATTTCATCATTTTTTTATGTTATTATCTATATCTATTGGGCAGGTGTTTGGAGCATTAAATTTTTATTTAAGAAATTATCCACTTACTAAAATTAAGAGAGAAAACCGTTCTTAAAGTATCTACCTGCATTTCTTTTTGGACGACTTTTCCTGGCTCTGGAAACGAGCCGTCAATTGTTTGCTGAGTTATAATCCACTTCAAAGAAGATCTGACTACCTTGGGGTCAATGGTGATAACATTATCTTTCAGTGCCATTGCATGAACGAAGCACTTTGTTACGAATGCAGTCAACCTAGAAAGAAATTATACTAAATACAGTTTTAAAGTTTGTTTTAAATAGTTGAAAGAAAACTTCATAGAAGTCCAAAATAACTAAATGACTTCTCTGTAACTTTTTTCTAGACAATTGTTTCATACTGGTAGATTTTGAGTCCGTTTAAGATAGTATTTATAGACTGCCCATCATTTCTTTTAGAAGCTATTACAGAACATCATTAACTATTATGTGTTATGTAGTAAAACATAAAAGACTCTTATCCTAAATAAGAAAAAAACTATTGTTTATTGGTGAGATGATCTCGTAAACCATGAGTAGTAAGCAAATTTAAGCATACATGCAACCTCTTCATGTTGATTACTTTATTTAAAATGAAGAAGGTTGCTTTTTACTTGTATATCATACACTAACCACATGCTACCAGAACGGTCATTCTGTCCCCAGGTACTAAATGACCCATCCAGACGTTGGAAGGTAAGTTCCTTTTGGTAGCCTGCAGACAGAAAACATCATGTTGCCCCACTTTCTCATGCATATGTGTGGGTTATAGTGTTTTTTGTTGTTTGTTTGTTTGTTTGTTCATTTGTTTTTTCGTTTGTTTGTTTGTTCGTTTGTTTGAGTGAAAGATAGAGAGAGAGAAAAACAAAATACGTGTGACCTTAAAATTATTATCAGGACACTCAATTATCGTATCCTCTCAAAAGTGTTCTAACTTGTAGACACAAAACAATAGCAGTTTTGGTTTTGTCACTTACTTTAAAAAAACGTATTTAATTGCTTGCATATTGCCAAGATCCACTCGAAGTATGGTTTCAATCACGAGCGTGACGTCCATGACAGATTTTCGAAAACACATTGTGAACATCTGTAGTGATCTTGTACTTCCCATCACTTTAAAACTAACACTACAAATGCTATCACTTAATTCAAAGAATCGTTTTTAATAATCCATGGATCGTGTTAAGAAGTTACTAAACTTTGCAGATAGGAACAACAAAGGTGACAAGCCAGGTGTTTTGCTCACCTGTCAACATGAACTGCTGTGCTTGCTCCCCCAGGGCTGGAGTGTATGTGTTTGTGCGCTGCAGGTAGTTAATCACTAAAACATCGGGAGCGAATGAGATCATGTTTTGTTCTCCACATCCGTTAGGCAAAGCCAGTATCTTTTCCAGATTAGAGATGACAGGTACCAGCAGGTCACCTGTCAAAGGTAATTTTATTCTTGCAAAAATTCTACACAAGATTTAAAGCATTCAATAAGCATCATAGACTTACGTTAAAATATCTTTGAACATGAGAGGAAAAACTTTAAATGAACATGCGATTCAAATCAAAATAATAACTACTTTTTTACAGAATGAACCCAAAACAAGCTTTCAAGAGTAAAATTTGATAAAATAAATTAAGTCCAGCCTAGACATAGGTTTTCCCCAAATTACAACGCTTGTGACCACAAAGTGGCTGTCTGACCAACCTGACACGCTGACAGTGATGACCTGTGACCCTTGAACCGCTGTAGAGGGGCAGTTCAGAGGGACAGATTTCGTAAACACTATATTAGGCTTGGCGTCAAGGAGAACAGTGACTGTCTGTACTTGAGGCGATCCCTCAGGCTGTAAATTATTTTTTAAAATGTCAATAACGAGATAGCTGGAACCGTTTTAATATTGTGAGACATTAAAAAAACCTATTGATTGCGAAATGTACTCAATACCATAAATATGAATGAAAACGCTCCTTCATCTGAAAGATTTTAGGATGTTGCCCATACGATATATGTATATTGGACTTTCTGAATAAAGTCTTATTATGAATAGTATCCGGTCGCGAAACACCAGTGTAAGCTTTTCGTCTGAAATATCTCAGGTGTTTGGCAACATCAATCTTTTAGAGTTTAAATGACGGGTCAAAAAAATAAATGAGTGAAATTATCGTGGGATATGTCAGAGACAGATGGTAATATAATCTCTCTCTCTCTCTCTCAAAGGCGTAGTTTGACTAGAACGAATGAAGGAAGGAATCGCGAAGCCTTTTATTTTGTCTGAAACAAAGTTTTTTTTTTTAAATTTCCATCTACAACTTTTCCCACTCCGCCTAGCTTTGGAAACGATCAAAAATTTCCTTCGTCGCTCACTATCTGATATGAATTAAATTAAATACAGTGTTTGTGATAGAAGGTCTCCTATTTTGTTTCACTTAGTGGAATCGTGTGTATCCGTTTTCAGGGAAGACAAAGAATTGAGAAAGACAACAACACATGAAGCATTTATACGGGAAGATGGAGGAGAGAATACCAAACCGGCAAGAAACCAAACAAAGACACAAAACCGAAAAAATAACCTTGTTATTAAAAATGTTACCTACCTCTACCTTTAGGGTATATTCTACCCCATCGCCAGGAACAGACGATGTAAGATTAACACGGATAGGCAGATCGCCTACTTTTGTTGGTGTGAAGCAAAAATCTGTTTCTTTCGTCGTGTTAGGTGCCACCTGAGAGAAAAAAGAAAAAAAAATCAGAAAATAACCAAACCTAAAGTAACAGAAATGATTGAAAGTGGGTAAACAGTTAAGTGTTATTTGTAAAAAGTGATTGCTGGATTTAGGAATCTTTGCTTATTTTGGAGGCTTTGACAGTTTAATCTTAGCTCTCATCTATACATTAAATATGAAAAGAAAAAAGCGCCCAAAGGCATCTTACAAGACCGAGGTCTCGTGTCACCATGACTGAACGTCGAGTCTCCACAAGCTTTCTAGGGTCAAGTGCAGCTGGCTCCAGAACAACGTTCTCCAAGCCATCAGCCTGACCCAACATCATCCGCATCTGGTGAGAGAAGACAAGAAAGTATAGAGGTAGGTCTGTTTTATATCACGGTATTAAGAAAATAATAATAATTGTAATAATACTGTAAATAAATTACTTGTAAAGGTTTGTTATGGTAATTAAAGGCAGCAGCTTTGAGACAGACATCCTCTCCCCGTACAGCAGAATATGGCAAGTCCAAGCTGACAAACAGGTCTTGAGATGTGGTGAGCTGCGACACACAAAATCATTATTATTGTCGTCGTCGTTTCTTTAAATACAACAGAAATTTAAAAAAAAACAGAGACACTAAAGGATATTTCTATATGGGCAAATAACCCAAGCCTTTGGTATGCTTAATGTCTCACAGTCATACTTTGTCCACTGTGCTGGCAGATTTGTCCTGACTTAGAAAATATATTATCCAAAGGTTCAATGTTTCAAACGTTCTACTTTCTCCTCCCAAACCAGTTAGTTTCTTGTGACCTTCAAACAAAACTTTGCCAAACTTGTTCGCAAGGTAGATACCATGTACCCGTTAATATGGTCCTTAAACAATAAAGAATTGTATTTTCTTGCCGTCGTATGTAGTATACAACGAGTCATGAAGAAGTCATTTTAGATAAGCTGCAGTTAATGCATGCTGAATAACAAATAATTTACGTCCTAAAGAACCCTTTAGTTAAATATTCCTAAATGTGGTATAAGATATTATAAGTGTATTGTCCATGTGCAAGGTAGGTCAGGCACTGACCTCTGCAGCCTTGGCGGTGACGGAGAGTCCATACAGAGGATGCACAGCAAAGGCTGTTGTTAGCCAGGTTGTGAGAGTGTCCGGGGCACTAACTTTTTTCTCAACAACCCCACTTGATCTAGCAGAAGAAAATATGTGGATATCAATCAAATATGATGTTTTATCGATAAAATGTGTTCTCTGTCAAAACTGTCCAGTCCCGGGCCATTTTAAAGTAAAGCTTACAGCTTGGGACACGATCACCACCATTGTGGGACAGCAGGATCTTCTCCTCGCGACACCAACTTTGTCTAGTTCCGCCATAGGACACGGAAATACTGTCAAACTGTCTTAAGATCGTTCTTTAGGATACATTGGACGGTATTCGATGCCGAGGCAGACAGAGAAAGAATTTGCTGGCAAATGCGTAGAATAGACTTTCGTCTCATGCAGACCTTGCTCACTGACCCCCAAAACAAATTCAACTGAGTCTCTTCTCCGCCACTCTATATCACCAGTCCATGCAGAACCCGTAAGTGATGGTCAGTTTGCTTGAGTAAATGGATGATTGAATGAATAAGAGTTCCTATAACCGTTCAATAACCCTTGTCGAAATGTGTTCCTCGAAAATATTAAAGAAAAAACGCTTACCTGAAGAGAAACATTGAAAGCATTAAACTTGTGTGCGTTGGTTAAAACAATTATTTGTATTTTTTTTTTTATTTAAAGCCAATTATCACGTACCCAATAATGACAAGATCCCACAGCCATCGTTCCGGGAAATAAGTTCGAATCTTTTGTACCGCAATTTCGGGTTTTTTATTTTTCGCTCCTTCTTCGATATTTGGTGGCAATGATTGCATTTCGAGCATCACTGGTTCAGTATGTTTTCTGTGGAAAAAAATCCTCGTAGTAACTAAAACTCTCACTGTTCAAGTCACCCAGGGGCACATTCAGAACAAACATTTGAAGTTTATGCAAATGAGGTGATGTCCAGACACTGAACCAATTTTTCGCTGCATAATAAAGTCTTCACTTCTTTTTTGAACTCAAAAGGGTTTGTTGTTCGCGTTTTTTGGCCGGAACACACATTGTAAAGAAAAATATATGTTTAAAATGTACACGAGATCTCATTGAAGTAATATATAAGCCTTTCACTTGTCATGAAACTAATGTTGGACGTTTAAAAGCTATACCAAAGTAGCAGAAGTCTCCATAAAAATTAGAGCGTTACTTACTTTTGTTTGTCGGGTATAGTACCATCTGTCAAGACATGAACCTCCGTGTCCTGCACATTTTTAAAAACTAAAACATATTTTCATAGAAGGAAACAAAGATGTTTAAAATGATAAATTTTTTGGTAATATTTTTGCAGCAATCCCAAGCAAATGCTAAGTAGATATATCAGATATTTAGTACAGCTTTTCATTTTTTACACTCTTCGTTCATGGCACTTCTCATCACGTTACTCATCAGAAGCAGAACTTAATCCAGTCACACGCTCATGCCGCCAGCAAAGAACTAATAACTTTAGTTATAAACATTATAAATTATGTCCTTTGGCATTTTAACCTTTGGCATTGCTACTAAGAAAATACTTAGCTAGATAATTAGGTTGTTTTACTATGGCTAACATTTACCTTAAAAATACTTTTAGCATCTGTTCCTTTCACGGAGTAGGGCCAACCACTGGTGGACATGTACTGCCAGAACTCACTATAGTCATTTCCGTAGTCATAGGCAACCAGCTGCTCTGTGATCTGTCGGAAATGATTAAAGCAAGAACAGACTCAAATGCAAGGTGATGAAAAATTAAAATAAACTAGAAACCCAAATTTAATAGTTTGTGTTCTTACGATATTAGAGACATCGTTCATCCATATTAATATTTTCACCATAAACCTAAACTTTTTGTCTCAGTAATAGTGGTATTAGAGTGGCATGTGGGCTGCGAAACTGATGTCATCTCGTGGCAGATGTACATAAAACATTTTGTGTTTTGTTTTCAAATCTGGTTACATCTTATGCGCACACAACGTATGTCCTTTTAAATGCGATCGTAACAGAATCCATCATGCGCATGGCTGTACTTGTTTGTCTTTTTCAAGAGGTTCGCTCCCTTTGATGCCGACCATATTTGTTGTTTTTATTATCAAGTGTGTATCCTAGTTTTCAAATTGTATCACCGGTATGAGAAAGTTATTCCTCAATACCGCTTATATAACCTTCTTCAACTGTTTATAGACCTCGGTACATAAGCTCTATTTTCATCGTCTGTGTACCGTTGATTAGCTGCTGAAGTAGAAGCTGAGGTTAGCTTCCAGTATTTTGTCTGATCATAGCCTTACGAAAACTAAATATTACATAAAATGGTTACCTGTCAGCATAAAACCGGTTAAACTGCATTTTACGGAGCCAGACTTGGACAAATATACCGGAATTGTTTTAGTACACTAATTAGAAAAAGCGCGACAACTCAGCCCACTCAGCTGGCAATACAGGTGTTGATAATAGTCAACAGTACTTACTTTATCCTGTGTGATGTCGTTTCCATCTTTCAAAAGCTGCACACTTTTGTCCACAGCTAGAAGAAAAACTGAAGAATCCGATTTAGCACTGATTTTTAGAGAAACCTTCTCACCAGGTTTTACCTTCTTATCAGTATATTTAACTGAAATCTGAAAGAACAAAAACACAGGACTTGTTTAGAGCATGTCTAATGGAAAAATACATAAACTATACTTACTATGCAGCTAATACGTACTTTCAGATGTCTGAGTTTAGTCGATTTACAGACAAGGACTCTGGTGCATTTTTTTAAATTCCATTTCATTTTCTTTTTCACTCTTTTAAAGATTAGCTTGTACATTTGATTAAAATGCTTACGACTTACAGGGTTGTCTGAGGAGCCTTTTACTTTGAATGAGATGCTGTCGGCGACAACTTCCCTGTCTGGGCGGAAGTAGAAGACTAGAAGACGGGCATTGGGAGCCATGGCATCCTCGACCAAAAATGAGATTGGAAATTGTTCATCGCCTTGCTGACTGGATGACTGAACTAAGAAGTCACTGACCATTATTCCTTTCGTATACACCTGGAAAGCAAGTATTTGTCTCATTAACCAGTATATTAGTCCCGACACATAAAGTTATCAAAGCAATTTGATAAGATACAATTATATAAGATACAATAAGAAACAATTTTGATAAGATAAACAGGCACAAGGTAAAAAAAAGCCATCTCTGCTTCACATTTGATAGTAAACTTAGAATTCAATTTTATTCGTTCAAGATAAAGGTATTTAGAGCTGAAATGACAAGGACAGAAATGACAGTAATCATCATTTGTTTAGTCCACGATTTCAACAGCCTTTGTAAGAGTGACCGTCACGCTTCAAATATAACAATAATATGACATACTATGCAAAATATACGAAACATTGTGAAGACTAAGTAGGTAATAAAGCAAAATTTCAAAAAATAATTTTTTAATTGAATGATTCTTCCATTTGTTGATGTATACAATTTTTAAAAACATCTTACCGCTATTTTAATTAAACTATTTCTATTGCCGAAAAATAGATCTTTAAAGTAATAATAATTGTTTATTATTCATAGTTATTATTGTTTTGAAAAGTTATAGCATTCTATATAAACGATATAATTTAAATTGTTCGTTCAAATTACCTGGACAAATATCT
>SRHC01000226.1:829295-957426 GCA_004794325.1 Pomacea maculata
AGAAATCTTTTCAGCATTCCTGGGAAACGCCTGTTGAACTCGGAGCAAGCCGTTTAACTGAAGATTTTGAACAGTGGAAATAGTCTTTGTATCTTGTGTGGTTGTAACAACAAACTTGATGTTTACAGACTCTGACGTGGAAAAGAAGGTGCCATCGTATTTGGTCACACTCAGCTGAAACACAGTCGGTACCACAAGAAACTGAACATTCAAGACAACTGAACAATCATACCTACTTGCCTCCATCGTCTCTATAATTTGGATAATAAAGTGTTGACTGAAAAAATATAAAGAAAATTGCTGAAGTTACTCCGGAAATACCAGAAAAGATTTAAAGCCTTGTACATCTGTCGACCTCTACTCTATTTCTTCAAACTTCTTATAAAGACATATATTGTCTTTTCGAGGTGGTTTTTAGGTATGAAATGTATAATAAAACATTCAAGCTACTATCCAGAGAGATATCGAGTAAGACAGACTGAGAAGGATGATACATTATCTGTAAAAAAAGTGAACACAAACAAACAGATAATACTAACATAAACTGTGTAAGGAAGCCCCGGTTTGAAGCTGCTGGTTGTGATGGGTAGGAACTCGACCTTAGCCTTATATTTCTCAAATGCAACAGTCGCTGTCGTGTCCATGTGATGTCCGGTTGACTTTTCTGTCACTAAGACTATCACCTCCGCCTCTTTACTCTCTAGAGACTTCCAGTTGAACGTTTGACTGGACAATGCCAGGAGCTGGGCGTTGGTAAATGAAAAGGCGAACTCTCCCTTAGAATCAAGCTGCACAGAAAAAATGCTTAATTTGAAGTTATTTTTCTCACTATGACATGACTTTGATAGCTTACTAGTATTAAACATTAAATGTCATTTAGTCAGCTATCTTAAAACTAATTATTTTCGCAGTGATCATGTATTTACGAGCACTGACAGGTCTACAGGCAATTAGGTGCAATAAACTACAACACTTTAAAAGCACACACCATCTTAGGGTATTGAAGGTACTTCTTTAAGCATTGCACTTAAGTCATAATTTGCTGTTATCAATAAAATGTAGATAAACTGTAACATAATGTACAACTCTAGTATAATACCCAAAAAATGTATAAATTACATTTAGAATGTTGAAACTTTGCATGGATCACATAGTAAAGACTTAGAGTCTACTATGAGTGAGTTTCAACTAAACTACTTTCTAGATATTCAGGGAACTAACAGGAACAAAATGAACTACGACGGCATCTGAGTTTATCTGTTTCTGTTGTTCATTATTTGGTCTCGTGAAATGACTGGAGGCGGCCTTTACAATACATAACAATACACACCATTTACATTTATATTCAGTCGCAAGAGCCAAGAGAAAAGCTCACCTTGCCGGTGGATGAGATGTTGGGAGCAGAGGTTGTGGTCTCAAGTCGCACTACAACGCTTACGACAGCCTCTTTCAAAGGTTTGCCAAAAGTGTACCTAAAAGAAACATACAAACAAACAAAAATCAACAAGTAGAGGTTTATTCAACAGAACCAAATTTGATTTGTGGAAAAGAAATGTGGAACGAAACCTTCATGCTTATTGGTAATTTAGCTTGCATATATATGTGTATGTGTCATTTTGTTGTTGTTGTTGTTGTTGTTGTTGTTGTTGTTGTTGTTGTTGTTGTTGTTGTTGTTGTTGTTGTTGTTTCTTTTTTGTTTTTACCAACAAAAGAATTTAGGATTCTTACTTGGCGCGTGCAGTTCCTTTTATCTCATTCGTGATTAGGACCTTTTTTGGCACATCTACACTTGCTTCAAACTTCGGCAAGACTGACAAAGAGAAAAGAGCACGTCCAGCAGAACATTTCTATTCCCTCTCTCTCTCTCTCACACACACACACACAAACACTACAAATAAAATGTGCACACGCACACACACATGCGCACACAATACAAACAAGTTGTGTGTGTTTGTGTATGTGTGTAAAGAATACTAAGGTGATATCTGCAAGGTGTCTGTTACCTACATCTAAATGAGCAAAACTTAATGATGTAAGACACTTCCCAGTATAGCCACATTTGAGTTTATTCTGAGTTTGCACTTACCATATTTATCTATCGTGAAAATCTGTGTTTCATTAAGGTTCTGAAAAGACCAAAATCGTGGCATTTAAAACAGGAAATAGTTGTCATTAATTTCATTATTGCGCTCACATCAGATTATTTCTTTAACATGAAGAGACATACTGGACATAGACGTTCCCTTAAATGATTTTAATCATAGTTTCAAAAACAGATTCTTTTATATAAGATAAAAAAAAACGGTTTGGAAAAGAGATTCACACACACAGCGAGAGAAAGAGAAAGAAGAGTGTAGTAGAGAGAAAATTCAGTATTTTTCGGAGATGGGCTGCAATACTGAGAAATATATCTAGTGAAAAAGTAACTGTCAATAAATGTACCAGTATACCAGTATATATATTTTTTTCAGTATAACTTTCAACTGTCTTGAAATCACTATTAATCAAATAACAAAAACCAACAATTTCACACGTTCAACAACATCTAGACTTGTACTGTTTGATCCTTCAAGATAAGAATGTACCAATATTCGGGCTTGAATAGTCCAGTTTCCCAGAATGGGGTAAGTGGACGTTGGCATGCTCAGCTCAACCACACCCGTTCTATCCTTTTTCACTTGTTTCCACTGACGAACAAGGTTGTCTTTTGGATCCTAAACACATAAAAAAATGTTGCTTAGAATCAGCCTTAAATTTAACATAACATGCAGTATTATTTCAAGGCAGACTTCCTCAGACTTTGAGGGAGCGAGGTGTGGAGCGTATATTGATCCCATCAGTCTGCTTACCATTATAATTGCCTCTTTCTTTATGGTGACACGTTGTGCATGTAGATAATGTGCCATTCAGATAATATATCATAGAATCATGTGTCGGTAGTATTTAAAAAGTGGATAGCCAGCCAGTTTAATTTAAATTGATAATGTCAGAAATTCAATTGATGCTGTATTTTTAAAAATTCTCACATTGATTTTTTTATTTTTGTCAATTACCAAACCATATTAAGTAATTTGAGCTAAAATGACTCTGGCCTGTTGATAGACATCTTCGACTATAACTGAGTACAAAGTTTGTGCCTACCTCCTCAGATGGTGAAAGAGAGGAACTGCTCTCAAATACCCCTTGACTTGTCTAATCACAAATGCGCACCACACACACACACACACATCAATATATCAAATAGTACCTTAATGAATACATCCATGGGGGCCTTCAGTACTGACAGATCAGGGTTCATAGCCAATATTCTCATCATGACTGAAAGAAATTTAAAAGAAGACGGTGTCAGATGGACGGACTATAAAATTCGTGGCACATATGTTTGTGTCTATAAGAGGAAGGTTTGGAGGCGTTGAAGAGGCAGGAATGAAAGTACGGGCAGATAAGTGTTTATTAGAGGCGTGTGGATTTCTATCAGCACAGACTTTATATATTTAACAGGGATATAAGTACTTAGAAGACAACACACTGTTTAATAAAAAAATGAAGACATTTCCTGCTATAGTTTCAATGGCATACACCTCAAGTCTTTCTACAGCTATGTGCTTGGAGCACTAAAATATGCAATCAGTCTTTTTCTCGTTCTCCACTCCTCTTCTTTTCTCTTCGCCCCATACCATTCCTGTAGATGTCATCTGTATGACATCTTATGTTTCCCTATTCCCATGTCTTTACCTCTTATTTCATCATAGAAGATTAATTATAAAATCAGCGTAAATAAATCTTAAACAAACTTGCCTGTTTGTCCAGGTTTGTAAATGGCTTTATCTGTCTGTATGAAGATAGAGAAGCTTTTTTCTTCTAAAGTCATCTGCGCAACTTCATCAAAATTAACGTCGCCAATCGCCTTCACTCGGACTTCGTAGGCAGATTTTGGATCATCCCCCTCGTCGCCTAGTTTTCTTGGAATCTGTTCATTTGGTTGTTAATAGCCTTTTATTTGATCTTACTTTTTTGTAATGCTTGCAACACTATTTTAAACAAGCCAGTCATGATGCAAAAGCAAAACATACAGTAGCACCAGTCGGAAGGTCACTATTGAAAAAACTCATTGTACTTGTATTTTCTGTTTTAAGAGAAAGTAGAGTATGTTCGGGATAATGTTTAGTTGTCAATTAAGTCTTAACGCTGTTATCATACAAGATAAGATCCACAGATCAACAGTACTCACTGCCTTGGATGAAACAGATGAAATAGTTTTATTTGTTAACCCTTACTAAATCCAACAACTGTCGAATATAAAAATTGTTGGTAAACATGTTATACTACCGTCCGATTAAAAACTTGACCATAGTTTCCTCATAAACTATTTCCTTCAGAGGGTTTTATTTGAAAATGTGGTTATATTTGGTTGGAAATGACAGCTAAAAGCATATAGGATGTTTTCATATTCTCAACACTTTAATCATTGTACTTTTTACGCTCTTTCGTTATTTCAATTGACCACTGTAAAACTTAAAAATAAAAATGTAAACAATAGAATGAACTAAAATGATAATGTGACAGACTAGTAAAAAATCTATGTAAATGAATCATGAAGCTCTATATCGATGGTCAGTTTAGATGATTATTCAGAACTAATGGTTGTACTTACTATCATATTGATGACTTGTGGATTGCCTGAAAAAAAAATAATAGCTTAGAAAATTAAACTACAGAATGCTTGAATGCTCTCAAGTGTAAGAGAAATAGTGTGTGTGTGTGTGGATGTGTGGAGGAGGCTCGCGAGTTTGTCAGTAAGTGAGTGTGCAAGATTATTTACCCACCTCCTCCATATACACGAAGAGACGATGCTGAAGCTTTCACAACTTTACTTTTGATGTTGCGAAGTGTCACAAACACTTCCGCCGAGTCGCCATCTCGGAGCAGGTGCACACTCACAGGTAACGTCATACCTGGCCTCATGCGCGAGGAAAATGTGACTCTGTAGGTTATGGGGGATGCACTGTAAAATTTCAAAGATCTACAACCATTTAATTACTGATGACTTCAACTTGTTTTCAATGTGTATATGTCACTTAAGAAAATCTCTTAAACGATTTCATGTGTAACATCATCTCTGATTATGTTTCATCTCCTTCCGTTCACACCTAAGCTAGAGTCTATGTTTCATTTTGAAACAGTAAATTGCTAATAGCAGGTGAACATTATTCCAAGGATGCTGATAAGATTGGTTTACCTGTTCTGCGATGATGCGAACCCAGATGTTGTCACCAGGAACAGCACGAAGACAGGTACACACGTCATGGTTGAACGTGAAAAATGAGGTTCTAACACTGCAGCATTGAACTTTGCTGTTACTACCATCAATTTTATCTATTATTATCTATATATTAAGCAGTATGAGGATTATCAGAGGAAATTAATAAAGAAACTTAAAAACAAAAGCAGATTGCAGCTATGAATCTGTTACATCATGAGCTGATACAGCACGACTATTGTCAACAGCAGTTACTGAGGACGTGCTGGCAGTATCTTTCTTGAAGCAGAAAAATGTGCCTCACCCCTTTCTTTAAAAGCAGCTGCTCTCTGTTCGTCTGCTTGAGTTGTGTGAAACAAAACTGACCCACCAATTGTCATAAGGACCAGAAGCGACTGATTTTTATACCTACACCTGTAGAAACATAACCCTGTCTAGTATGAGCCAAGAAGGGGTGGTGTTGGTGGTGGTGGTGGTGGTGGTGGTGGTGGAGGAGGAGGAGCCGTTTGATGAACAGGTGTTAATAGCTTACGAAAGAGTTGTGTGGCGTTCAAAGCAGCTGATTTATTAGTTTATCGAGGGGAGGGGACAAAGGCAGCAGCAGGAACAGTCAATAATTACAAGCAGTATTCACTTTGGATAAAACTGTTTAAAACATTCGCTGATGAAGTATAGTAATGTACACATCATCGATTGTTATAGATACTCTCTGTCTTTCTATCTGCACGATAATATCAGGGACTTAACTACATCCTGTATATGGCCAATAAATACATCTCTAGGCACAGATGTTCAGAAACTATTACATGGTCCATGTAACCCGGACACTTCATAAACGACATTTGCTAATTCTATACCATACAGCTCTCCGAAGCAGTAACTGATGATTGTTGTGTTAACAAATCCTAGGGCATTAAGGGAAAAACTTAAACCCTTAAACAGCTCTGTGTTGACATATCCTAGGACATTAAGGGAAAAACAACCGACACCCTTTCGTATTTCACACCAGGTCCGCATCCCTCGACGGTTAGATTGTGCACACTCTGTTTGGATTCTTTTAATATAATTGACAATAGTTACTGTTTACTACAACTAAAATGACATTAAAATATAAATATCCCTAGGCTCTGTTGATCTTTGTAACTCAGATCCTTAAATTTATCGCTAACCTCAGCCAGAGAGATGAGTACGAAATTTGTCAATGCTTAACATTCCCGAGATCTTTGTTTTAAAAGTTCTTGGATATTATGGATATCGTCTGCTAATAAATAAAGCAAAGTACTGTAGTGTGTCTGTCTGTCTGTTTAATCTCTGCCACAATTTGCCGAGTATTCATTTGCCTACTAGGAAGGTCGTAAACTTTGTTTACTTGTTTATTTTGTTCTGTTGAATCTTTAACTGCTACTTGTTGCACAGAACAACGGAAGCTAGATAACTCTGCAAAGCAGTGTACTAAATCTTGCTTAGAGTTATATCCCTTGTACAAGATAAAAGGAGAAAGTGCTGAGCGGCGATAAGGGTTTCATTATTTGGTGATATATAACACCCATGATTATGAAGTCTCAGGTGGAATTGTTAAGTGATATTTCGTGAAAAAAGAAAGCATGTGTAGCGATTTAGCGCTTGAACTAGGTGCATGGTACAAGAAACTAAGTCTCAGTGAACTTGTCTTTAAAAGCAAAGAAAATAAGTATAGATGGTCAGTGAGATGGAAAGATCGGAAGCAGAATTAAAGACCAAAGAAGAAGAGTTAAATTCATGTCCGTAAACACAACTCACGAGAGAGGAATAGGTCTAAAAATAAATTTCCGGGTAGAAGAAATGTACAAACAAATCGGGTACCACTGGCTAGTTCAATTTTAAACTAGGTTGATTTAAATAAAACCTGTAATAGAAACTACTGCGGAATGAACGAGAAACGGCTAAATATAACTGTACACTCTACTTGGATATCCCGAACTTCTTTTGCTCTCGCTCCATTTGTTTCCCAGAATGCTTCAAAATACATTTTTAAAAAATCACAGAAATCATGAAATGTGCAACTGTACTGGTGGACCAATTATATTTTATACATTACAAAAGATAGTCACATGAATAAAAAAATTATTTAAAGTTTTGGAAAATAATAGTCACCTTCAATAATTTGTGGATGATATTATCTCGCTCAGAAAAGAGGCTATTTTTAGTGTTTGAGCGCAGCTCCGTTTTGTTGATGATAATTATGCTCGTCTTAAGGGCGATAGTAATAACCGTATTAAACAGTGAAACAGCCATAAAAATACTTTGTTACAAAGACAGTTAACCTACAAAGATTACTGAAGTGGTGTTGAAACAATTTTGTTATATATTTTCATCATTCGTATCATCGTTGTCGTAAGACATCAACTTTATTATAACCACTGCTGTCTCTCTCTCTCTAGTTGCTGTCTTATTTAAAACAAACTCATCATTGAGAAACATTGTTCTTTAATATCATAATTTATAGATGTACTCTATAACAAACGAACATGGAATGTATCCGTCGTCTTGAAATTTTTTCAGTGCCTCTGTTGTGTGTCTTCTAAAGACAGGGAGAAAGAGGAATACAGGAAACGAGAGAAACTCCATCTATTTAGATAGACTATTTATTACTTCGTTTTCTTTTGTGTTAGTACAATTTTTGTTGATTTTGTGTTTTCTGTTTCTTTGATCTTGTAATTTATTTTAACCAATACTGACAAATTCTGTGCAGTTATGCTTTGTAAGTGACTATATATTTTGTGTTGAAATTGCTTGTTGTAGATGTTTTCCACCCTAAATAATGAAGTTTATTTCTTCACTTTCAGATTTTCTTCTCCTTAGCCGTCGGTGTATTAGCAGGTATCGAATGTTTTATAAAGTAGTTTTGATTGGTGATTTTTTTTTTATGATGAAAGCTTTCCTTTAATCGTGCTGAAGATAGTTTACTTTAGATACCAGAGATGTATTTGTTAATGGCATACTAGTATGTGGGGGTGATGATTGGTAACCTTTATTTTATAGTCTGCGTACCTCATGTAATGTTCTCAAGAAAGTTATATTCATAAGAGTTCAAAATTACTTGGTATCTAGTTTTCAACTTGCACTACATGGTTCTCTAACCCCTTTTCTCTACACTCACTTATTTAAACAATGAAGACAAAATAAAACCATGCTTTTGTAAACCGTCCTTCTCACAGAACTGAAACGTTTGTTTTCAACCCTCATATCATCTCTTTATTGAGTTTATGATGATGATATGTTACAGTCGCAATAGCTCAATCTTCCAGCAAACTGCCCGTCAAGTCTCTCAAGGAACTCCTGCAGAAAATCGTATTGAGAGGCAAGTCTTCTACAAACAACAACAATAGTAATCTAATTTAGGTACACAACAGTTTTAAAAGAGCATTGAAAATCCTCTCTATTTTTAGCTGATTTTTACGAGTCCCAATGATGATTATCGTGGAAGGCTGCCAGACGAGCAATCTTTGTACTTTGCAACGGAGTCACAGACAAAGACCTTCTTCTGCGACAGTTGGTAGTACACAGTTAGCTGTTGCTTGCCACCTGTGCAAAAATTATAAAATTTTTAATTTAATTTTGTTGTACCATTACATTTAAGTACAAAGAAAGTATTTTCTTTACATTTTATTTTCCTACAGTGCACAGAAATTATTTTACCGGGTTCGTAGTAATCGTAGATTTTGATAGGAACGGGCTGGGTGTTAACGGGGATTCCTTGAGACACAGACATGGGCAATGAAGCTCGCACTCCTCTGGCGTTCACCTGGAACAATAATGAGGGATTATTTGTGCTTTTATAGTATACACACCCATGCTTCTGCTTATCCATTCGTTAAATCTGACTGACCAACTTTTTTATGTGGTGCATTTGTGCGATTGCGTGAGAGAGAGAGAGAGATTACACTTTTAAATTTAAACCAGTGTTCAAATTTCTTGAAAAAAAACTTTCTGTAAAAGAATAGAACTTACTTCGTCATAATACAAGATGTACTTCCTGTGACCTTGTTCCTGCAGCTTGGAGTTAGGCACGGAATAGCTGGGATGAGTGAGGTCAACAGAAAAGCCAGTAGGGATGCCCACTTCCAGAAGAGTCATGCCTCCCTGCTTGCCATCCACACGCTTCGCCTCTACGACTACAGTGTAAGTCTTAGCATTGGCTTTGACAACCTGATACGTAATCTGGAAGATCTCGGAGGTTGTAGAGTCGTTAATGTTGTATTGCATGACAACCTACAAATAAGAGCAAGGAATCGGTAGTATTATTGAGTCAAAGTGATAATTTGTTCTATTTTTTTTTTCCTCTACAGAAAAAAGTTCGTCCGGTAATGTTAAAAAAGAAACATTTTACGGGAAAAGAAAACCAAATTGTTTTCCGCTTCACTAAAACTTGGACCGAAGGCACATAAAAAATTGTTTAGAATTGTGTGCCTTGTTTCTCATCATTCCTGTTTTGGGATATTTTTTCTGTTTAGTCCATAAGGACAGGTATTCTTATTGCTTCTATAGTACAAATGCATATAATCTGGTTCTTGTAAAAAATGAAAATGTTTCTGTCGTGAAAGAGTGGGATAGGGCTGTAGTGTGTGTTTGCACATCTATTTTATTCTAGATATGACGTAATTTCTCTCTCTAGAAATTGCGTCATAGAGAGAAATTGCGTCATTTACGCGGGTGCGGGTGGGAACTTAGGCTCGTGGTGGCTGTGAGGCGTGATTGGTTGTGGTGTGTCAGGTGGTATGACTGGCCAACAAGACGGTTACGGGACTGAACGATCTAGATGTCAGCTCAGCGTTTTCCACAAGAAACTTCTAGAAAAACTCAGCGCTTTTCGCTAGGAACTTTCGGAGGGAGAGGACACGAGAATAATTCGTGCGTTTGTCTTCGCTTCCCTGCATTCTTCCATTGACCTCAGACGGCGGACTGTCTTGAGGGAGTAGGAATCCAACCGAGAGAGCGACTAAGCCGTGCAGAAACATTTGCGCTTATTAAGAGAGCAACTTTGTCCTTCCAAACAACACAACGGACAAGTTGCTGTGGACACCATACCGGTGCTGACATTCAGGAGAGGACCGTCAGGCCTACAAGTGTCTGTTTCAAGGTGCACAGGGTGCACGGGGACGATTCATGTAAGGAATCGTCCCGATCTTCAGCTCCGTACCTGCAGACGTACTTGCGTGTACGGGTAAGCAACCTTTATCCTTCCAACCAACCCAACGGACAAGTTGCGTTGCTGTGGATACCACGTCGACACTGGAGTTCAAGTGAGGAGTACCAGGTCTACTGGCGTCCGTTCAAGGTGCACAGGGTGTACGGGGACGATTCAGGTGCGGAATCATCCCAAACTTCTTTGCAACTTTCTCGTCGTGTACCTAACAGCAGTCGACCGAAGTCTTCAGACATTATTTCTTCTGCAACACGGCGAGAAAGCTCTCCCAACGATAACAGTCAACGCATAACCAGTGACAACTGTGTGTATGTCCGGCAAGGACTAAGATGTCAAGCAACCAAGACATTTAACACAGCTAAGTGGCGTATGCATGAGGAGAGTGTGTGTGAAGTGTTGTGTGTGCAGTGTTGTGTGTATGACAGATAAGGTTAGATCTGGCTCTCAGTTATCTGGACATAATAGAAGTAGGGGAAATAATTAAGTAACGGGACGGTCTAGACAACGACCAAGGGTTCATACTTTGTAATTGTGACATTTTTTTGATTTGTATGAACTTCTGGAAATAATAATTAACATCTTTTAATACACTAAATTGCCTCGTGTTTTCCATTGGGGTATGCGTGCTTGGGGGCTCGAGCTGGTTAGAGTGGGTAATTAATAAGCAATTTAGTGTGGTAGCACGCGGTAAGTGTCGACGTGGATTTGGTGGGGGTATAGACGGTGTGTTGGACTGGTGATAGAAATCGTACCCCCTACCAAATCTACGGACCCTGCCCAGGTTTACGACAGTTTCGTTATTTAACTTACTTTTGCCTCTGGAAATTGCGTAAACGTACCGCTAGTGGAAGCTGAAATTTGTACTTCAGATGGAATGTTGCCGTTCTGAAAGCACAAGGGGCCAATGAAGTCAAATAAAAATTCTCATTTGCTCAATCTCGGCAATCAGGTGAAATTAAACGCTTCATCTAAGACAAGAAGATTCCGGCGACATAGAGGAATAAATAAGTTCTGAACCAAAAATTGCATTATTATTAAACAAATCTAAATAGTTTTCCCATTTCGTGGCCTCACCACAATGGTCACGTCTACGGTTTGAAGTAACATCTTTGTGGAGTCATCGATGGTCAAGTCCTTCTTGAATGCCTGTCCTCCTGAGCTCCAGCTGACTGTGACAGTTAAAGGAACGGCAACTGGATTGTGGTTTGCAGCAGCCATTTCTCCCAAAGCCTGGAGGCCGACAACTGTGTCCTGTAAAAAAGACATAGTACGCAATGGTATGTTTCTAATATATATTAAACAAGAATGGGACTGGGACCTCCTTTAGATGAGTCAGTTTTGTATGTAGATATTGTGCCTAACTTGTTATGTTTTACTAAGAAATGTTTTTATTGTACTTTGCACTTCGATGAGTCTTGTGCTCGTGGGAAGAGGAGTAGCGACGCTTCGTAGGTCAAGTATCCATAAGTGACTGAAGTGTAACAGTGTTAAGTAACCCTCCCCTGCACCATCGCAAGCAGACCTATGCACACACTTCACCAAAGCCTAAATCCTGCGTTAAACACCAGAAAATTGTCAAAATGTACATTCTTTAAAGCTGTCGGATAAATTTTATTAATTTTACAAGCACCTCCTGTTTGTATAATGGGCAAGACTTCCTAGTAAGACTTTTGTTGAGACCAGACATGTCACTGATATCACTTTTGAAATGTATGCCTTTTCAGGATCTTCCAGTGTCTTTACTGATTAAGTGAATACAAGCTTCTTCAACAAGAAGCGTTTTCCAAGACGACATCTTTAATATTCTCAGAAATATTTTTAAGAGAGTATTGAAAATAACTGACTGCAGAATAATGACAAAAACGAAAAGAATATGGTTATGCTCTGTGTACCAAGACATTGTAACCCTTACAGATCATATCCATGACATCGCTTACAGATTACCTGGGTAGATATGAAGCCACCGTTAGGACCCCGAAGTTCCATCAGCCAACGTAGAATAGGCATGGCGCCTGCTACGTCACTTCGCAAAATGTAGGTCAGGAGGCCATATGACGTCATCTCTATGTTTAGCGCGGCTGACTGTTGATTTCTTTCCCAGTGCTTTGTGTAAACATCTGTTTGAAATGCCAGGTATACTAAATCAAAGTCACGTTCATTACGCCTAAACATTGAGGACAAATTGTATTTCCCACTGCACCATCTTCCTTGTCAAAATAATAGGAATAATTATATACTGACTAATTATGTACTTATTATTTTATTTTAACAAGTTAACTCGTCTGTAATTTGGAATACAAAGTCTTAGGGTTAAATTTCATTGAGCACCCTACCCGAAGTTAGAGTCAATTGATATAGAATTATGACATGTGACCTTTAAGTTGGCAGTAAAAGACAGACTGTAGTGAATAATCCAAATTGTAAATGAATTTAACTAGTTTATAAAAGATAGCTACACAAGCATTACCAATGACAAGGACTCACTTGTTATTATCTTTTTTTGTAAGAGTTCGAAAGCGATGTCCTTGCTGCCACTGCGAACCAAGTGTAGAGCGTAGGTCACAATGGCGAGGTCATAGGGGTCAGTCAAGGCATTCAGTCGTGCTTCCAAGTGATCGCGAGCTTTGGAGATAGAGTTCTGCAACTACAGCAAACATGGAAAAGAACTGTGTAATAAACTTATCTTCTGTCTGTATTCCCATTAACAATTTTGAAGTTTTACATTACTTTACTTTTCCATTATGTATAGGCATATAGTAATATTGTAACTCTAAAGTTTATCTTCTATTTTGTTATTAAAAATATAATATGGATCATAAAAGTACATAGTAATAATAAGAATCTTTTTCATCTTACACTTTGTTGTTCTTCGGGACTCAAACCCTGGAATTTCACGCTTGCTTCAGCCAGAGAGATGAGCACGAAAGCCGTCATTGCCTCCCCTTGCGCAGACCCACTCTGTTATAAGTTAAAGATAACAAAAACCATCCTACACGATGAAGTGTACACATACAAAGTTGTAGTAGCAGCAATATAACTAATAATAAGACAATCAGTACTTTCATTTACTTGAGCACAGAGTGGAGAAGTGCTTTGTGTGTTGAGAAATTTCATCCTTTTGAAATAAAGTTTCCACTAAAATGTAAAGCTGAAGCACTTTTTAAAAAGTTTATGGATATCTGTGACTGGTTAGTTGATCTAGCTGTTGAGTGGTTTCCTGATAAATTAAAAATGGAAAAAAAGCAAGGAGTGAGCCTAGATAAGGGTGACTTTTATGACCTCACATGTCAACAACTGATAAGGGACTATTTTCACCCTTATTATATTTTAATAGGTTTCATAATAAAATGAGATCTTTCCTGCTATTGGATATGTTGCCATTTCTCCGTATCATTCCCTCCTCTTTTTCTGTGTATTTTGGATAGAGGTCTAGATGTTTATGTAAGTAACCTTTCATTCAACTTTTAATATTTAGACAATAGTTTTGAGTGTTCTTAAAGTATCTACCTGCATTTCTTTATGAACGACTTTTCCTGGCTCTGGGAAGGAGCCATCATTTTTCTGCAGAGTTGTAATCCACTGTATAGAAGATCTTACCGTCTTGGAATCAATGGTAATAACATTATTTTTGAGAGCCATCGCCTGAACAAAGCACTTTGTTACGAAGGCTGTCAACCTAGGAAGAGAAAATTACAGATTATTGTAATTTTAAAGCTTTTTCAATAGCTTTCTCTTAATAAAGAGTTGTTCAGCGGAGCTAATCTCTGCTCTTTATTTCTGGGCTTCTCTGCTTTGTATAAGTAGATTGAAAACAGCATTTCTGATATTTAGTATTTATTATTTCACCAATTTCAGAGCGTCACATACTTTGTCTTCTAGATAAAAAGGCCAGTGTGAGGTGATCTAACCAAGACAAAAATAAATACCTTAAAGCACACAGGTATACTTATTCTCTCGTTATTTACTTTGATTTTTTAAAATAAAAGGGTAGTTTTTTATTCATATTTCCTACACTAACCACATGCTACCAGATGGATCATTCTTTCCCCAAGTACTAAATGATCCGTCCTTGCGTTGGAAAGTGAGTTCTTTTTGATAGCCTGCAAACAGAAAATACACAAAGATCAAAACATGTATGCTACACTGTTTGGTTTATACGTGCACCCCCCTCACACATACACACACACATTTAAAACCCATGCACGTGCAATCTTGAGATCATAAATAAAACAACCAAAACTAAACACTGAGAATTCCTTTTCTTTGATACACAAACCCAAAGCAGCGAGGCTGAGTTTTTTCGTCTTTATGGATGACCAGGTGTTCAATGGGTTTCTGACTCATTGCAAAGGACCGAAGAAGAAATAGCAGAAAGAAAGAGAAGATTGGCCCTAACCTCGTAAAAAGATGGCTCAGATATCAGTGCAGTCTTTAACATCTCACTCACCAACGACAGAAACGATGAACGCCTTTACAATCCCCTCAAAAGCCAGGTGTTTGACTCACCTGTCAGCATGAACTTCTGTGCTTGCGCCCCGAGGGCCTGAGTGTATGTGTTTGTGCGCTGTAGGTAGTTGATCAGAAAAACGTTTGGAGCGAATAAGATCATGTTTTGTTCTCCACATCCAGTAGGCAAACGCAGTAGCTTTTCCAGGTTGGAGATTACAGGCACTAACAGATTCCCTGTTAAAAAATATTTATTTTTCTACAAATTTGATCTCAAGAACAGAATGTTTACGAACGTTAAACCATGTATTCGAACATCAAGTTAAATTTTAAAAATAACGTACATTTCAAACCGAGGAAACTATAAACCAATTAATCTAATGGTGATATCTGTCATAATTTACTGAAGCATATTACGGTGGCAAGGTTAGAATGCCATGGTCTCGGTTTTAGTCTGCAAGAACAGTGGTTTGTCATGCTTCAGACAAGCCCCAGAAAAGTATACACAATCACACACGCACACAAACACACATGGGTTAGCTTCCAATTCGACAAAATCCAGATACAGTGGAACCTCGGTTAGCGAACTCCTCGGATAGCGAATATTTCGGTTAACGAACAAAAATTTCGTTAAAAGTTTGTCTCGGATAGCGAACAAAATTTCGGATAACGAACAGCCACGTGAACCACACGTGACCGACCAGCATGTCATCATTCGCGCTCGAGACACAGTTACGATCGGTCGTTCCTTATCTATGCGCATCCTCAGTGTTGTCCATAGGAATGGGAATCCCATGGGAATCCCATGGGAAACGTCCCATGGGATGGGATGGGATGGGACAGCACACATTTGTATTTCCCATGGTAGTCGATACTTGATATTGCAAAATAAATTTACTGTTATTTTATTCATCAAGGATTTAAATCTTTCCTCTGAATCATCTATTGTATGTGAAGTAGCAGGAATTATAGAACAAAAGCCGAAAAGTGGTTTTCAGTGTTGTCCATAGGATTGTTAATACCATGGGAATCCCATGGGAAACATCCCGTGGGATGGGACGGGATGGGACAGGCATAAATTGCCATGGGATGGGATGGGACGGGATAGAAAAATATGTCCAATGGACAACCCTGCGCTTCCTTCTTATTTAGTGATTGTTATGCTTTATTTTAATAAGATTATCCTCAATCATGGCTCCAAAGAAGATTAAGAGCAATTAATAGTAATGAGGTAATGACAAGGAAGCGGCCAACAAATGAATTGAAAAAGGAAATGATTTCAAAGTATGAAGGTGGCATGCGTCTGTCGGATATGTGATTTCGTATTACCGAAGAGTTTTACAAAAAGGCAGAAGCAACAGACACTGGACAAGTTTTTTTCCTTTAACCTCAAAGCTACAGAAAAAGGTTACCCCCGATTTTATAATGTCACGTGTTCATGGAGGGGGAATCAAAGCAGTAATTCCACCCCATCCTCACCACACCTGCTTCCATCCACGCCGTCAAAACGCAAGTTTTCTGATGTTTAAATGCTTTCGTTAATGTTTTTATATTTAACTTCATTTAAACTGCATTATAACTGTTCTCATTAAAACAAATACCTATATAGCCTGTAACTTTCAAATATTAGCGAGTCAACAGGGGCTGGGAACCAATTAAATCTATTTCCTTTATTTCTTATGGAAAAAATTGTTTCGGATAACGAACAGCTTTCCAGAACGGATTAAGTTCGTTAACCGAGGTTCCACTGTACTTGTGCTTCAAAGGCTGTAGTTATGGACGGTAGGAACCGTTCCATGCGGCTGTACTTAGAACCCAAAGGTACAAACCAACTCTGGGACAACCAGGTACCTCTGGCCTACATCTATGGCCTCAGTAGTTTGTTTACCCTAATATCTATAGGTATTTATATGTTGCATATATGTGTGAATATTCTGTATGTTGCTATTAGATGGCTAACTCTGACCCACCGGAAATCCTAACGGTGATGACCTGTGACCCCCGCACTGCTGTAGAAGGGAAGTTCAGTGGGACAGACTTCGAGAACACTACGTTGGGCTTGGCGTCAAGGAAAACAGAGACTGTCCGTACTTCAGGCGATCCCTCTGGCTGTAAGAAAACATTGTAACAACGAGATCATTGTAACTAATTCTATTTTGAATATTAAAATTTATTAAAGAAAAGAAAACTGTTCACTGCAAAACATTTTCGTGACCATCAGCGAAAACATTGTCCCTGTCTTCATTTTCCATTATTTCAAACTTTCCATTGCTTTATTTTATGTGCTTGTATCTTTATCTGAATAGTGTGGATGCAGACAGATTGGAATTAATATTTTCCGGTAAGGAATCATCCCTGAAAGGTCCCTGGCTTGTCATGTACTTCTCGGTTGCGTATCTGAATCATTCTGGTATCCCCAAAACTCGGGTTGTTGATTTTGGACACTGAGCTGTTCAGTTAAAACGTCTTCGCCACATTCTTTGTATATATAAAAATGTTCCAAATTCCACGACGCAATACTCCTGGACTCAGTATTAATGAAAGATTATGTGATCGTTTTCTTCAAAATTTGCATTTGACTGCTTACTTGGGGAGACCTGGTCAAACACCGCCACTAGCGCTGATGAATCGCTCACCCTGCATGTTCTTCTATAGAAGCTCTTTTTTTGTTTCTGCTTTTGTCGTTGTCGTCGTTGTAGATTGCTACCCTATTTTCTTAACTTTTATTTTATTCCAGTTAATCAAAGTAGGGGAAATGTGGCATTAAGAAGGTCGACCAAGCTAAGACACAACACGCACCTTGAGAAATGAGAAGAAAGAAGTGGGGAGAAAAGCAAACTATTCACATCCAAAAATACAGGAATACACAAACACAAATACAACAATCCACAAACAAAATATCACTTAAAAGGCTTACTCACCTCTACCATCAGAATGTGCTCTACACCGTCGCCAGGAACAGAAGAAGTGAGGTTGACTCGGATAGGCAGGTTGCCTAGCTTTGTGGGGGTGAAGCAAAAATCAGTTTCTTGTGTCGAATTAGGTCTCACCTGAGGTAAAAGAAATTCACAAAGCGACCAGTCGCTAAAATTATTGCTAACATCAACTGTCTAAACAATTTAATATTACTTATTATTATTTACTTAATATTACTTATTAACTGACCTAGACCTAGAAACACGAGAGGTACTAGTGTCTTTGTTTGATGTGTTTTTATCTTTAAGAATTATTTTGGAAAAGAAAATGACAACAAAATAAATCTTACAAAGCCAAGGTCTTGGGTCACAGTGACTGAGCGGCGGGTCTCAAGGAGCTTGCTAGGGTCTCCAGCTGCTGGCTCCAGCACAACGTTCTCCAGGCCATCGGCTTCACCCAATGTCATCCGCATCTGGTGAGAAACGAAATGAAAGTTTTGTGACATGTCCACATTATCATATTCCTTTTTTTATTAACAAAGAAGAAATCACATAAAATACCTGCAAAGGCCTATTGTGGTAATTGAAGGCAAAGGTTTTCAGACAAATGTCTTCTCCTCGTATCGCAGAATATGGCAAGTCCAAGCTAACGAACATATCTTGAAATGTGGTCAGCTGCAAGCAGAAATATGTAATAGCATTTTATTATTTATAACTTAATTTTGAGATAACTTCAAAGGATTTTACATAGCAGTCTGAAATGAATATAACATGCAGCCACTGCTGCCCGTCTGTCAAAATCCTGATATTTGGTCTACCACAGGAATTGTCTCATGTACTGGATTTTAGTCAAGTGTGCTGGGGTGGAGAAATTGCAAAGAAGGACAGGCACAACTTGAATATTAAAATACTCACTGTGATACTTGCATTGCAATTACTTCATCTGGACTCGTTTTATTCTAACAACCGATGTGATCTGTCTAAACAAAAATCCGACCTAGAAAAAAAGCACGAGGGCTCAAAAAAGTCACTGACTTGTGAAGCCTGGGGAGTGACGGAGAGTCCATACAGTGGATGTACAGCAAAGGCTGTAGTCAGCCACGTAGTGATGGTGTCCGGAGCAACCACATATTTCTCAAGAGTTCCACTGGACCTGTGAAGATATTTAAGAACCTATTTATTATTTGCTATCTCCTCTTATATAAAAACGGTTCATATCTAAACCCTTTAACTTTAAGTAAATTAAAACACTGAGCACTTTGGAAATAATAGGCATTCAAAATATATTCATTGCAAGAGGATGATTAAAGCTATTGGTGTGCACTGGATAGGGTGGGCAGCGCATCAGCAAAAAGTATATATACATGTATATACGAATTAGGCTTCATGTGCTTTCTTCTAGAGATAAATCGACATCAATATTTATGGAAACTTTTATGTATGGAAAAAACGAACGTTTATGAAGCCCAGCTTTGCTCTAATTGTAAAACTTTAATTAATCAGAAGCATAAAATTTAAAAAAAACTTAATCTCTTATAAGAAGCGAAAAATGATACCGCCTTTACTTTTATACTAGCGGATGTGCCTGTCTTAAACATGCATTCGTTAAGCACAAAGATTTATCACATACCCAATGGTGACCATGTCCCACAGCCATCGTTCTGGAAAAAATGTGCGAATCTTTGGCACTTTCATTTCTGTCCTTTTATTCGTTTCTATAATAGAAGGAACATCAATAAATCCTGTGGGCCTTTCACCTAGAAAACCATCGTTATTGCTGACGGCTAACATGCCTCCTGACCCTCCACCTCGGACATCATCTTTATTCCTGGATTGTAATATGAGTATGAGGGGAGAATTAAAGCGGGAAGGAATCCAAGTAGCGGACCTGCAAGACAAAAAGGTGAAAGGTAGAGATATTTTTTCAGAAACTGAGACAGCTTACAGAACTCAGACAGGTTCAGTACATTCCACAAAGCTTTCTAGTGAACGAACAGTTGTGTCAGATCCGTCAACGTGGCAGAAATCTGAGCAGAATTTCAACTTAGGAGAAGAAATGCGTTTAAAAATTTACTGATTTAGAAAGGAGGGGCTATATGTATAAAAGTTCAAATACAATGCATTGTTTTTTTATCTGCAAAACCTTTTTCAGACATAACGTGTTAGTGTACCCGTAATTATTAATGCTTATAATGCTTATAACTAGAAATACATCACATCAATAACTGAACTTAGAATGCTCCTCATTTACTATCAACTGCCAAGTAATTCATCAGACGTTTCATGGCTTTGATCTGTAAAATTTTCCATATGTTCATAAGTTTATTTCGTTGACATACCTGATCAGGCGGAGAAAGTAGGTAGAGAAAGCACCTGACATTGCTCTTATTTTGTTCTTTCCTCTTTTCAATATTGGATGATTGGGTGTCTAGCTGGGGGAGGGGTATACTCTTTTTGTTTTTGAGACACCTTTTTTCACTTTTCTACATTTTACCTTCTAGCAGAAAAGTTGTTAGGCTAAACCTTGACAGCTTCCAGTTCTTGATAATGCCAAGAATGTATTTCGTATGGACGAAGGATTTAGTCTTGTGTGAGGTCTTTAAAATATTTAAAGAATCTTCTGCAAGAAACTCGGTTCAAAAGCTTGAATTTTCTACTCGCAGGAAAACAGGATTTTGATTTTGTTCAAATTTATATAACAGAACACGTGTTTCTGGGATGATGGTATCTTCTGATGACTTACTGGTCCAACCAGTTCCTTGGACAACAGCTTTTCTTACTGTTTAAGATCTTAATGTTTATTAAAAACAATCCCAAAAATGACGGACTAGCTCATGCTGGATAATTCTAGTAATAGGGTAGATACTAATCTCATTTGTTTCTAAGACACTGTCAGATGGCTAAAGTAACAACCGTCTGCCTCCCTTCTTTATAGTCTCGCTTCCGTAGCTGCTGTAAGCTGTAGCACCACGATCGAGATAACGATGGATACCTACACAGACCCGCGCTGATGATGTCTTCATCATGGCGCCCTAGCAACGGACATGGGCAGCTTATACTACGTGCAGTTGGCTGCAGGGTATCTGGCTGTTGCTAACATATGTTCCATCGCCTATATACATCCTAATCACTCTTTTGTGTCATTAAAAATACGTGCAAGGGCCAAGACTCACCATCTATTTGAAAAACGAGCAGGAGTTACTGGTGCACGAGTTGTTGATGTACGAATAGCTAATTTATCGCTTACTGTGCCATCTGTCAACATTCGAACGTCTGTGTCCTGCAAGTTGAAAATTATTTTTATAAATATAAATAACATAAATAAATTCGTCAACACACAAGACTTTCTTTTTTGATTCTTTGCTCGACATATTCAGACAACAGTACGACTCCAGGGAAACTCTTGTCAAATATGTTAACCGTAAAGTTTTAAGAGCTTTTGTCCGTATAGTCAACAGGGATTAGTGCAGGTTAGGATACTTAAGTTCACTCTTACAAACCAGAAATTATTCGATAAACATGGTCCGACGAAGCAGATATTTTACGAAGCTAACAGTAAATGCGATCACTTTCCTAAACTTCGTTCATGTCTAACTCATAAAGCTGCATTTAAAGTAAAACAGTCTTCTAACAAACATTTCTCAAGATGATTTTCTTAAAAAGAAAATGAACGTTCGTCACAGATATAGACTTTAAAGATAAACGATAATTGTAATGAAGTTTTGGAGTTCATCAAATATTATAGACTAAGACCTCTGGTAAGTTGACTAACTATTGTTACTAACAGTAAAGTAATCTTTCGTGTGGAATAGCACTGACCTTAAAAATACTTTTAGCATCTGTTCCTTTCACGGAGTAGGGCCAACCACTAGAGGACATGTACTGCCACAACTCGCGATAGTCATTTCCGTAGTCATAGGCAACCAGCTGCTCTGTGATCTGTCGGAAATGATTATAGCAGCAACAGACTCATTCGGACGAGGATGGAACCCAACAGAGAAATCTGTCTCACAATCTTTTAGCCAGATAGCTAATGTAACTTGTGAAAGATTATACTTTGCAAAAATAGAACAGTATCTTAAAATAAAAAGAAACCAAGGAATGAACTTTTTTTTTTACATTAGATTAAATAATATTTCTAGTTTGTCAGATTTTATTAGGTGTGGTTTATATAAAAAATTAGTATATAACAAATGCTTCATCGTGGTTATAACAGCTCTCAAGGCAAAATCTTATATCTAAAAATCTACATACAAAATAACTGTGATGTATCCACACACACACACACACACATAACGAAAGATAAAATATACCTATATATATAATTTTAAAGACTGTAAATTGTGCCTAAAGAATTCATTTTACTTTTTAAGCAATTTTTTAAATATAATTGTCACTATGGATATAATAAATAAAATATTAATAAATCACACATCAGAAATATTTGTTCTAAGATAAACTGAGTTCAGTGTCTTTGGAGATAGATTACTAAAGATATCCATATCAATCAGTACTTACTTTTTCCTGTGTGATATCGTTTCCACTTTTCAGAAGTTGAACACTTTTGTCCACAGCTAGGAGAAAAACTGATGAATCAGGTTTAGCGCTGATTCTTAAAGAAACTCGTTTCCCTGACTGAACCTTCTGAGCAGAATAAGAAACATTCACCTGCAACGATGAAGCGCGCATTGCTTTAGTTTAGGAAAACTGATCATGATTTTACTGGGTTTGTAATGTGCTTATGAATTACAATTATTTTGTTCACATTATTATGCACACTACGCTCAGTGTAACATTTTTAACATTTTAGGCGGACATAGCAGGCGGACATTTTAAACATTTAAATCTTTCAACATCATTTCAGCAACATTTCATCATTTCAACAACGGGAAAAACAGAACAGTAAAGATACAAAACACTAAGCAAGATTGTCATAAATGTTTTCATAACTGACTCTTAACGATGACTGTACTCTTCTGATGTATCCTATGTACTAGGCATGTTTTAAGTCAATTCAAATTGCATAAGAATCTTTCCTGACCACAACACACCCGTGGAAAGTGTATTAATTTTGGAATAGTGATAGATTAACTTTTTTGTTTAGCTTTTTTAAAGACATGAATGATTTTTTTTCGTCGGGAAAAATGGGAAAATTGAGTTCTCACACACACACACACACAAATACACTTGTGAGGACAAGGTAAATCAACTCACAATTGTACCGTTACTTTTATTTCTTTTTCACTGAAAGTTGTAGTATGTATGTGAGGGTGCATGTAAGTCAACTCTCACTAATCAGTGTATAAACCAGTTTCACTGTTTGATGTCTTACCTCTTTGCTTAAACTTCTTTAACTTCTCATAACCTACCCACTAAAAACGTGTCTGATTCATCTAGTATGATTGTCTTAATCTTTCTATTATTTTATTTTATTTTATTTTATTTTTTGCACTGTACCGAAGAACCGCGTGTATTGCTTCTAGCTAGAGAGAAAGGTCAGTCTTAAGAATGAATAATTATACAATAATAAAAAGTTGACAACATTTTGTACATTTTCCATGCTTTTCCATACCCATACCACTACTTATGCAACCATTAATCAAAACTATGTGAAATGTGAAGATTCTGTTAAAATAACTATTTCTGGTTGGTTTTCAGTGGAGCTTTAGATCTTTATCATCGGTATTTACTGAACAGTCATAGGAGAAGAAGTAGACTGAGAATGTGTGAGAGAAAGAAGAAGGAAGATATCAGACGGAAGTCCGTGTTAAGCTTAGCGATGTATGACTCACAGGATTTTCTGAGGATCCCTCTACTTTGAATGATATGCTGTCAACTACGACTTCCTTGTCAGGCCTGAAGTAAAAAACCAGAAGACGGGCATTGGGAACCATGACGTCCTCGACCAAAAATGAGATTGGAAATGTTTCCTCGCCTTGTTCATGGCTTGAATCCGCTGTAAATTCACTGACCATTATTCCTTTCGAGTACACCTGGACAGGAAGCATATCTATTTTACTCACCAGTACATGTTTACCTAAAATAATCTGACGCAGAATCAAATGAATATGACATTTCTGCTACACTCTTTTGTGGGTTTTAGTTACCATCGAAAAAGATGATTGAAAGCTCACACTCCAAGATACTGCTCCCATGAAAACAAGAGCTTTAGTCTGGTTCCAAAGGTTTCAATGTCAAAAGGTGATTAACATTCTTACTAGAATTCAGATACTAAGCTACATAACATTCATTGGACTTTGCAGCAGACTCGATAGGTGATACTATCATATTCCTTTTTAAAATGTAATTGAAGGGAAATCTCCGATATAAATAGTTGCTGGTACAATTAAATATCGAAGATTTCTATGACTGTGGTATCAGAAATATACTTTTTCTTTTGTTTGATCTTCGCCTTCTTCATATTAGCAGTAGTAGCAAAAGTAATACAATTAATTACTTATATATCATCTTTTTTTTAATAATTTTTTCCTGTCAGAACGATATTTCCAATTACCTGGTAATATATCTTGGCGACATTTTCCGTCATAAAAGCTTTAAAATTAACGACTTCCCCAACCTGTTGTAAACCAATGAAAGGTTCATATGATTAATGCATAATTAAGAAAACTAGCGCCTGCAACATGTAATCAAACAACGAACAAACACTCATGGAAATTGTGTAAACGTGTTACATTTTATTTAAAACTGTGGAAAATGATAATTGAACAAAACAGTTCAAATTCAAACTTAAAATTGAAAAAGTAGTAAACTATGTATCATAAGAAATAGTCGTTAGAAGTGTTCAATAAATATGTGTCATCAAAGTTTACTCTACCAAGTTTTCATTACAGACTTTCCTGAATGTGCAGTTCATGAGTGTACTTCATGTTGTAAATCTCAGAAAGGTAGACAGGAGTTCGTGAGATACAAGTACTCACCTTTGGTCGTTCCGAGCTCATTACAACTTTGAGGAAGTTGTTGCTTGGTGAATAGGCCTTGTCTAGCGACTTTGTTGCAATGTAATTTTTCATTTGTGCCTGATGATGGTATTAAAAAATCTGTTATTTTTTAAAGAATTGTATGACTGAGCTTAGCAGTGGTTACATTTTCAAATGAGAAACAGCTTTTCGTTATTAGGATACAAACCTACAAATTATGAACTCAAAAATGAAGTAAAAGCCGGGTTGTTACGATTGTCCAGTGACTAGTCTTTCGACTGTCTGGAGTATTGAAGATATAAGAAAGTAAGTGTGGAAGATCAATTATCTTTTAACCTTGACATTTCAAGCACTTTCAGTTAGAGAAAACCTCAACATTTATCAAATTCAACACTGTGTCCTGTGACTAGACCACCATCGGTTTACTTTAGCTATACGGTACTTTAACTCAATATTGACATAAGTTACAAAATAAACATTAAACAAGTAGATATAACTTTTAAATATTGCATAGACATAGCAGCCTATACAAGTATTATTGACATTTGTCCGCTAAATGCTCAGTTGTAAATTACCTGGATAGTAATCCTATCAGCATCCTTGGGAAATGTTTGGTCCACGCGAAGAAGTCCGTTGGATTGAAGATTCTGAGTTCGAATAGTAATATTTCTACCTTGTGTGGTAGTAAAGTCGAAAGTTACTTTTGCAGATTCTGTCGTCGGAAAGAAAGTACCATCGTATTTGGTCACACTCAGCTGAAACACATCCATCACCACCCAGGGTTAGAGCTCCAAAAAAAGAACAAAAAAGTGTATTATCCATCGTCCACATAATTACAGTAAATAAAACAGTTTGTCTCAAGTCACATTCAAACGTTTCAATGAGCGATGAAGAAGTCGGGTGAACTGTGAGAGCATTAAACACACTTTCGTAACCATCCACATCTTAACTTTTTTTTAGGAATGTAAGGTAATACAAGCAAGCATCTTTGGTAAGTAGTACTTACACCCTGGTTACCTTAACAATTCACTTTTTTCATTCTTTAAATGATGTAGGAAAAAAACAGCATTGATTTGCAGTTCGTAGGTTTACTATCTTTAACCTTAAAAAGTAAAATCAGAGATCCATTGTCAAAAGAAAGTGAAGAATGAAATGTAATAAAAAAAGATAAATGAACAATAAGCTATGCTCATGTAAACTGTGTAAGGAAGCCCGGGTTTGAAGCTGTTGGTTGTGATCGGAAGAAATTCCACATTTGCCTCAAATTTCTCAAATGCTACAGTCGCTGTTGTATTCACGCGATGTTCAGTTGAATCGTCCGTTACTATAGCGACCACTTCTGCCTGTTTGTCCTCCAGAGATCTCATAAAGAATGTCTGGCTGGACAGGGCCAAGAGCTGAGCGTTTGTGAATGAAAAGGTGAACTCACCTGCAGCATCAAGCTGCACACAGAAAAGTTTCTTTGAAATCACCATTTTTAAAAGAATATCTTAAATATATCCTGTTAACTTTAACCTGATGACATTCAGAGTAATACACTTTTCTTTCCTATCAACAACTTTTATTATTTACCTCTATAGATCTTGTTATACAAATGAGGTTTTCCTGGGTTATGCGAAACTTGAAAACCCACCAGTTTGATGGCTAACAGTATGATATCAAGGCTCTTAACATGATAGTCTCTTAGTAAATTATCGGGTGTAAATATTTCCACGAATAATTAAACGTATACAGGTAGAACTGGTGAGTATCGTGTGTGGGTGTGTCTTTGCTAGCATGTTTGTGTGTGTCAATGAAATAATCAGTTGTAAATTTTGTAATGAATGTGATGTATACATTGAATGAGGGGCGTTAGGCAGTCAGGTAGGTGGATGTTAAATTAGCAGCCATCAACTCGACTTTCTCATTAAAATATAATATTAGATCCTTTCCTTTCAAGTGAGACCACAGATGGGTGAGACCGCAACGCAAAGAAAAAGAAGCTCGGAAAAAAAACTCATCAGAAAGCCTACCTTGCCAGTAGCAGTTATGTTTGGACTATTTGCTGCGGTTTGAAGTCTCACTGCGACACTTACTCGAGCCTCTGTTAATGGTTTGCCGAAAGTGTACCTGAAACGCCAGCAAATCTTTGATGGATACTCACAAATACGCAAAGTTTTCTTTTCAGCTGTGCAGTGCTTATAGTAATATCCTGTATAATATCCTTCAGTATTTATTGCATAAAAATGCAACTGCAGTCTGTTTTTTATGGAAGAAATTTTGAGGTTTTAATTCTTAAGGTTATGTAAGTGAGATAAATTACATCTATTATATTTTCCCTTACTTTTTGGCTAAGAAGACAACGCACCCTTAATACTAAACGAATTGAAAAAGAATCTCGACCGCACAAGCAGATGGATTCCTTTGGCTTAATGTCAAAAATCTCCACTACTTGTTAAATGAATCATTCGAGTAGTAACATGGACCTTCTGCCAATTTTATGCGCTGTCTCCTCTCATAAGTAAGAGTACTTTACACAATGGGTATATTCTGGAACGAAAACGAGTCTCCAGTCCCGAGTACTGATGCTTTTAGTGAAGATTAAACCTTCAGGCTCTAACTTATTAGTGTGTGTGTGTGCGTGTGTGTGTTATCAGGTTATAGTTTTCTCTGCAAATAGTTTAATCGTCATACTTGGCGCTAGCAGTCCCGCTTATGCCGCCAGTGGTAAGGACTTTTTTCGGAACTCGCAGGCTTGCTTCAAACTTGGGCAAGACTGAAATCGGAAATAACACGAGCAAGTGTACTAATAAATAAAATCTCACACACACACACACAGAGCACATTACAATATTACAATATTACAATATTACAATGTCAACATTATATAAAACACATTGCCTTTTACCAGGAAATGTACAAGTTACTAGACTAACAGGACTATTAAAAAGTACTTTTTTCAATTGTTTGTTTTATCTACTTACCGTACTTATCAATCAAGAAGGACTGTGTTTCGTTAAGCCCCTGGTAAAACAAATATAATATACTTTCATATGAAATTTAAAAAAAATACTGGTCTTACAGATATTTATATCTCGTTTCACAGAGCGTTTCATCAAAGTATTTAATATTTGAACGATAGGACAAAATTAGCAAATATGTATACTAGCCGTTTGCAAATTGTTTAGATCACTTCATGTAAAATAAAATTTAAGAAAACTGAGGTACACGTAATTTCACTCGAATCATTTCAAGGCAGAACTTACCAGCATTTTGACAACTACGGTCCAATTTCCCAGACGGGGGGAAGTGGACGTGACCATGTCGAGCTGGACCACACTCGTGCCATCCGCCTCCACTTGTTTCCACTGGCGAACGATGCTGTCCTCTGGATCCTGAACACAGATGAAGACATGCCCTTGACACCAGACTTCAAGCATATACATGCCCTTCATTTCAATCATTGTGTTCAATTTTATATTGTAATCTATTGTTCACGTGCTTAATGCTGTCTACACATACGGAATTCGCTCTTTCTATGTAATCAGGAGTATCAAGGTTATTTACCCGAATTAACCAGTTCCTTTGGACCAATCATTTTTATCAGTCGTAAAATATACTTGATGGGTCACAAAGTATTCCTCTGTATTTCGAATGTTTGCATCACGTTATATTCGGTGACAAGATTTTCTATGGTTTTTTTTTATTTTCAGCTGTATGACAAGAAAAGAAAAGAAAAGAAAATAAAGGAAAACAAAGAAAATAAAAGAAAAGAAAAGAAAAGAAAAGAAAATGAAAGAAAAAAAAATAAAAGAAAATAAAATAAAAGAAAATAAAAAATTTCATACTCAGAGCACTCACACTCACTATTCTTTAAGTAGTCAAACACATCCACTCAACTACATCTTGATTACCCTAAACATAAAACTCACTCCTGTAGAATACACATCAAACAGAAATAGAATACCTTAATGAATACATCCATGGGCGCCTTCAGTACTGATAGGTCAGAGTTCATGGCCAATATTCTCATCATGACTAGAAAAAAACCAAATGCAAATCGAAAAGCAAAACAGTGATCATGTACAGTAACAGTATCTAACTCAGTTGTTAACATCTTCATTGTGATTACTCTTTTGTGGAGTTACTCTTTTTTTGTGAGACCATCCCTACTTAATCCCTTTTCAAAACACCTTTTTTCCAGCGCAAAATGCAGCATTGCTAAGTATAGGGGAAAGTGTTAGGGACTGCCGTATAGCCTTATTTAAACTAAAAGCTTATAAAAAAACAACTTATTTCCATACAAACAACATTTTCTATTGCAGAAAACATTTTCATGACGCACCACTGTTACTTATAAATCTTCCTTCTAATTTTTCTTTCCCTCTCTAAACACTAACTGCAAGCCATCAACACAAATTCGTGACAAATGTACCTGTTTGCCCAGGTTTGTAGATCGCTTTGTCTGTCTGTATAAAGATAGAAAAGCTTTTGTCTTCCAAAGTCACTGGAGCAGATTGGTCAAAATTGACATCACCAATCGCCTTCACTCGGACTTCGTAGCCAGATGGTCTTTCACCTCCCACAACATTCAAGTTTCTTGGAATCTGCCAGTTGATTAGTGTGTTTTGAGACATTCAGGCTTTATTTCTATTAATTGGTCACTTTTAAAATAAATGATAAATATTTATAAATATTTCAACACTAATTCAGCCAAAACTAAGCTATACTGCAATAGAAAATCACTCTAAGAACATCTATTAATGTAATCAAACTGTTTTAAATGACCATTTATCTACAAGCATACCTGCACAGAGGTTCCGTTTAGGGGTTAAGAAAATGTGAGCAATAGACTATGTAGGTTACACCTTCTGCTGGACAAGCTATTTCTCTGCTCTGCTTCTCTTCTCTCATTGTCTGCTCTGACAGTTCCATACACGAGACAACAAATAGATTGACAGTTAGCTATCTGTGCCACAAAGCATATAGTTCAGCCTCCCAACCCTTGCTTTTTCCTTTTTCCCTTAAGATAAAGCATTGACCTTATAGAATGAAGTTTTAAACATAGTTGCCCTGATCTTCTGAAAACAAGTGTCGGTATGAAGTACAAATACTTACCATCAGATTTATGACTTGCGGCCTGCCTGAAAAAAAACCACTTCGTAAATTTTAAGTAAATTCAATATCAAGTGTGTGTATGTGTGTGTGAGTGAAATATAGAGTTAAGTATTTTGATTTGTTATTGTTTTAAGAGCATATTTTCAGCTATTCTGTCAAATCAATACGCAACTGCTGTATACATAATTCAAGTATAAAGACTGCTAGTTAAAATCAACCTGTATGCATATTTTTCAAAGGGTTAGTGTTAGGGTTATCTTTACCGTGTTTATCTCTGATCAGCAGAAATACAAGGTATCTACTTCATTCTTTGCTGGAGAGCGAAAGTCACAGACGATATATATATATCGTGTGTGTGTGCGTGTTCGCATGTGTGTACATGCACGAGTGTAGGAGAATACGAACAAAACTCTTATTGCCCTACCTCCGTAGACACGCTGTGATGAGGCTGAGGCCACCACTGCCTGATTCTCATTATTGCGAAGTGTGGCAAACACTTCCGCCGAGTCGCCATGGCGGAGCAGGTGCACACTGACAGGTAACGTCATACCTGGCCTCATGCGGGAGGAGACTGTCACTCTGTAGCTTACAGGGGATGCACTGTAAAAGTCCGCAAAACGGTTTAATTGATATTTTATTTGAGTAACTACCTCCTTGAAATAAAAACAAGGTGTGACATGTAACCGCGGCTTGACCTTTGGATGTGATGTCGGAAAATGGATCCGCAAATGTTTGCTGATTATGGAGGCATCCTTACCTCACACACACAGACTTATACACATAAGCACACATGCACTAGCATATATATATGTGTGTTGTAAAGCATAAATCCTCATCGCGATGATTCAACTCCATTTTATGTGGATTTAATGTTTTAGCTGATTCCCCTTGCCATGCATACCATCCCAATCTGTTGGATATTCTTTTTATTGACATTTACTGTGTGTGTAGTGGTTGCTGGACTGAATCTGATTATCCCTGCATCCCGATTTATTTATCTGAGGGCTTTCATTGTTTCGGAGACAAAAGACACTGTGTCGTGAGCTGATTCAACGCAGGTCTCGGCACGGGGTCTCCCCCAGGTCGTGTTCCCCTAGTTGCGGATGTCGCGACTCTAGGTGGTGTTGTCTCTGGTGTTGTGATGTCAACCGATGGCCATCTATATATATATACATCATTCCTATCAGTTAAATCAAAATTTTTCTAATGTGATAACACCTATCTCAAAACGTGTCCATATATATGTCAATTTACAATGAAGAGAAACAAATGCTATTAAGAGGGATTAAACATTCACAAACCTGCTCTGTAATGCCTTAACCATAATCGTGATTAGTACAGGCAGCATGGTAACAGTCAAACTTGCCATGATGACACTTGAAAGATCTGACTCTGAAAGGACAACATTATACTTAGCAATCATTTCTGTCTCGTATGTTATCTGATAGTCAGGGAAACTGGCAAACTATCTGAGGAAATTGTACACAAAACACAGAGCTAGCATAATTAACTAAATACCATAACTCTAAACTTTAGGAGTGAAATCTTACTTTCTGTATTAATCGAGTAGAAATACAATTATTTTTGAAATCTTTATCTTAAACATTACTAATTGTTTAACAGTCTCTCCGTAGTGCTGATGACCTAAGATTTCCCTGGCTTTTTTTTAGTCTCATAAAATGTATTTTAAAATGACCAGTGGTAATCAAAGTACATAGTAGAAATATTAAATCAGTTTACTTAACTTTCATATGATTTAAACAAATTAAAACAGCTTAGATAAAGAAAGCACATCTCGTAACAAAAAAGTAAACTATTGTATTTTAATATTTCTGATGTATTAAAGTGGCAATACTAACAAACGTAGAAAAGGACAACCTCAAGAGAGGTATCTCAAATATCCCAGTTAGTTGCACAATTTTGTTCTTGAGCAACACGCCTACAAACACTGTCATTCAAAGAAACAAATAAAGAGCACAGATCTTTCTAAGACACCAGGCTGGCAAGGCTACAATTAATGGGGGACATTAGGCCATATGTGACATTTTCATCGTCGTTAGTGACCTCACGTTTGACCTTTTGTTTATGTCCTGGAGAGCGTTATTCCCTCGGATTACTGAAAAAATAGTTTGTACCGGCCTCAAACCGGGAATTTGAAAAATATTGCACTTTCAGGCGCCGTTAAATTAGTGTACTTGTGTATTTTCTGTAGACAACGCGTAGCATGTAGGTCGACTACTTGTCTTAACAAGGAAGTAAAAGACGAGGACATTTGAGGAACACGTTGAATGTTAGTAAAGACACAACCTCTGAATGTCATAATAAATCACAGCTGCCGCTTCATATGAATTGCTTGTCACGTCTTGAAAGTGCAGCCAGATACAAGCCAACAATTAACTTCACACAGAAGAGCATATATGAGCTGCTTCCTTTCTCTCAAATAGAAAGAATACACGTATATTGAGTGTTTGTGATACCATCCCATCATCGCGATCAGGCTGCTGGCTTTAATTAAAGTTATTTCATCATATAAATATTGTTATGTACTACTGGTATTCTAATAGTCTAAGGAAATCACAATGACAATTTTCACATTAATGTATTCAGTTTCTACATGTCAACAAAAAAAGACAAATTTACATGTATATTAGTTACTATTTTATCATAATACAGTCTTGCACCTTTCTGTCTAGATTGAATAACACTAAGAGTTTAATTTGTATTACAGCCAAGCGATAATGGCTCATTTACATTCTCTCTGTTTGGATGTATGTATTCCTTTATGACATTTATTCAGAGAGACAAAATTAATATTTACATCATACATAGAAATTTTCCTCTTTCATCCAGCAATTGTTGAATTAAATATATCCCTTTGTCTACACAACTTCTGTACAGAAATGGTTTATTCACAATCTTAATTTTGTTGTTATAAAAGATAGGCTCTAAAATAATCTCTTCAATTTGTTTTTTACACAACAACTTTCTTTCTGTAAATATCTTGTACGCTTTTAAAACAATCCGTCCAGAATCTATTTACATTTCCAGAAGAGCCAATTGCTGAGCCAAATGGGATAAAAGACTAAATAGAAATGTTGATTGGCATATTATCTTCAGAAAAGTAGCCAGTGTTTAAGCTATTAAATTACAAGTGCTACCAATCAGAGTCATAGAATACTGGGACAAAAATAACTTTATTTATATGGGTCAGGAGAGAGAGGAATTTTTGTGACTATTGTAGATGTGAACAACAATATATTCAACATATTTTTTGGAAATGTAAATATGTCCAAGATTTCTGGCAAAATTTCAAAATTATGTGTCAAACAACCGTGAGATTATGACAAGGATGATTTTAAGTGAACACCTTGTTTTATTTGGATGCAGTAATAACTCTAAGACAGATGCAGTACTGTATTTAATCTTACTGCTTGCTAAATCATACATATACCCCTGCAAATTAAAAAACAAAAAACAAATCCCAGTTGCGGCCATTCATTCGGATACTGCAGCATAGATATAAACTTCAAATTTTTAATGCACGGGTGGAAATGAGGTAAGAAAAAAAAACGTAAAACAGTGGCTACCTCATATCCAACTTGACGACCAGAATTTAAGCACTGACTAGACTTTTATTCAATATTTACATTAGTTTATTTGTCTGTTATATTGTTATATAGGTTATATTACAACAATGTGACTTGTTTAAGCATAGAATGTGTTAAGCCTGTAATATGTTTAATGTGTTAATGGAAAATAAATGTTTATATATTAAAAAAAGACAAATTTAAGAAAGTCTAAACCTGTACTAATATTTATACAGCCTACAATCTAACCTACAAGATGCTAAGATTGGTAATTCGTTATGTCATGATATATTACCATCTACCTTTTCCCTCATCAACATCAATCATTAAAGTTTTTTGTTCACGAATAATCAAGGTTATATCAGAAAGTTTGAGCAGCTTACCTTTAGCTACAATGCCAGGTTCACTTAAGTCGCCGCCAGTCAGACTAGGAAGTTAACCCCGAGTCGCCCCGCGCTGTTGTGACGGCTTCTTTTATCTACAATTCTACATCCTTGAACCTGTTTACTGCCAATCAAAAGCCACAGCTATGGTGAGGGAAAAACGAGACTCACAAAGCAGTAATCCCAATTTATAGAGCAAAGAACTTCAATAAATATTTGCTTATTTGCTAAAGCAATGCTTCTATTTATTGAGGTACCTCTGTGTGTGTGTGTTTTAAATACAGAAAGTTTGAATTCATGTTTGTCACACGTTAATCAACTGGTTTCGATTTGCATGCTTGATCTGTACCTGCAATGAGTTCACCCAAGGGCTTCAAATGTGCAGCCTCCTCTTTTCCTGTTAGCTAAAACATCGTTGAAGCTGTTAACAACTAACCAGGAAGAAGATGTTCTTGAGACTGGAGAGGAAAGAATGTAATCCAAAGAAAATGTGTTTACTAGAAATAAAAAAAATAGAGAGCTGATTGGCTGCAGCACCGGTATTGTATTCAAGTCGCGCTTTCCATCCGGTTCTACACTCTTGTGGCTTCCTTCCTTCAGTCAATCTACCTGTAGAATGGGTTCCTGACCGTTTAAAGAACTGTTACAGGAAAAACGGAAGGGAAGGAAGAGATAGGCACCGCTGTCCCCAAGGCTGTTTACGAGAATGTCCCCATGATCAGTGCGTCTTCCTTTACCTCACTTTGCAAGGACTCAAGGGTTAGGTGAATACTTTGACCTTTTAGTCTTGTGTGCACACATTTTGTAATAACTACTATTATACATAATTTTTGCTAGCAGAAGTGATAAAATTCCTTCAGAAGATAAATAGAGATTTAAGTCTTTATGACACAGGCTGGATTCAATGTAAAATATACTTTACAAACGAAATATGTGTTTTATATGTTTTAATATGATGTCAGATCTTATTTTCTTTTTGTGGTTAACAAAACTCGCATGTCAACCTGCATGTAAGAATTGGAACTGTCATATCTCCTACTCAGGAAATCTTTCAGGATATGACCTAGTGACCGAGATTAGTAATTTCAAGAGATATCCTGTTTTGCTGCCCCCTATTCTTCAAAATTAAACCCCCTCTGCTGTTGACGAAATAGCTGTCTGCTACTAGTCACATCCTAATGGTATCCGAGTGATATTTCTTGGTGTCTAATCTATACACAGCGTTGTCGGCCAATATTTTACGCTTTTTGCGACTTACATCAAGTTGTACTAAACATCACTCACTCTATCATACCAGTTCAGGCAAGGATAAAAAAATAGCTATGTCACGAAAGGCATTAATTTCACAAAAGCAACACACACACACACAATTAACAAAGACTGATGACCTTCTCCTACATGGCTATAGGAGCAGCTCTTCATCACATTTCAACTTGCCCGTTAATCTGCGTCACTTTTTGTGTTTTGCTGGCAATCCGTGAATCCGGGACACCATCGCATATGTTTCTGTGTCTTCACCCCTTGTGGTATTTTTATGGAGCATTTTCTTTCAACTGTAATGTCTGCGCCATCTCGCTCTATTTTATATCTGTGCATCAGTTGTGTTTTATGTTAGATTGTGATTCTTTTTCTTCAATCGTTGTAACAAGCTGTGGTGTTGTGCTGTCGCAGCATGATTCGGGAAAGTTAAAATAAAGCAACTGAAGCAATAACTGACCTAGCTTTGTGTGCAGTTTAAGTTGACACATGATTCATCTACATTTGTTGTTCCAAAAGACAGCTAATAGGGCACCATGTCTGTTCTAGTGGAAATCATTGACTTCAACACAGACCTTGCTTTAAGCGTTATGGCATTGTCGTTGTTGCAGTGGTTTTCCGTGAGATGACCTGCAGGTGTACCTCCAGGACCCGGGCTGGCTATACCGCTGCTGGATTACCTGCTGCTGATGGTGAAGAAAGATCGTCGGCAGCAATTCTTGGAGATGACAGTACGGTGACATGTTTAGTTTGTACCTGGGCAGCCAGCTGGTGGTGGTGGTGGTGCTCAATGGCTAGAAGGTCAGCCGGGACCCACTGGCAAAAATGCCAGCTTCTTCTCTGACAGGCCATATACTTCGGGATATCATAACCGACAGCAAAAGGCGCTATGGACACCTCTGGTGAGGTGTGGAAACACCAACGAACGGTTACACCTGCCTGGAGATTACCTTAAGATGCAACGCCTTGTGGACATGTGGCTTGTGCTACATGAGTTTATTAAAATTTTTGTAGACGAGCATTACCGCAGGTTTGAAGACTTTATTGGCGCCTACATCAGAGAAATACATCACCATCGCAACAGGCAGTCAGGATCACTTCACATCAACAGTAAATACATATTCGGATTTGTTCCAGTTCAAACAATTTTACCGCAGGTATGGGATTATAAAGTATATTTTTAAGATGCTAATCTCCTTAAGGTGATCTTTGACAACTTTGTAGGTGGCATGGATACGGGCTCAAAAATTATCTGCTGGACTCAGGTTAACTTCCTTCACCACCCTGACGTGCAGGACACGTGCTACGAGGAGATCCACAGAGTTATCGGAACTGAGCGAGCACCCACCATACAGGGAAGACCCCAGTTCATTCATGATTCTATTTTTAATGAGATCTTGGACTATCCTCTGATTCTCATTTTTGTTCTAAGAACAAGAAATTGCTTTTCATTTAACAACTTACATCCTACCTAATTCAGCGACAGCGACAAATACTTCACGGAAAAGACCGGGCAGCATGTGTTTCTTATCTGACAGCAGTGCAGGGATTCGTAATTTTTTTTAAAATTCTGACAGATGACAGTGTCACGGACGCCGGATCTCTCACACGAGCAACACACACGCTTGACGTCCGTACGCGTTCTTACAACACACAAAACAACGATTGCCTGAGGCTGTCCACATGATGTTAATAAGTTGCTGGAATGGCTCAGGATTTACAGATTACAAAACACACATGCATAAATAAAAGCTCGCCTCTACACAATACTGTACTCTATCGGCGACACACACCTAACGATACATACAACGCTTATCTCCGGGGCACTTCCCCGATCAATCACACTTAGTCAAATAACTCTTAATCTTCATCTCAACTCTTAATCTCAGCTCTTATCATCTATGTATGGAAAACACACGCCTCTCACAGTTCTGTTTGTCAACACAAAGTGCCAATTCTATTATCTCATTTATAATCGCACCAGCAGTCGTGAAGGGCTTCACTTACAGTTTCTTGGCGACACGAAGCCCAAGGTACAACCAGTCCACACACTGCTGAGTGTTTCACCGAAGGCGAAAGGATTAGATCTAGAGAAATCCTCGATCAAAATGGCTCTAACACGGTAGCCTGTACACAGAGATAGAAAAAAAAATCTTTGGCTAGGCAAGGAATTACTGCTGGCTCTACGCTCACATTAACACTCACACAACATCCTTCAACTCTGATGTCCGCCAACGCCGTCTGCATCTCTATCCTTTTCGCTAGAGTGATCTCCCCTTTCTCGCTGACATTCATACGTGTTATTTACCTTTGCAATCCAAAAACAGCAAAGGGGTTGAACTAACTTTAAAACATGGAGGCATGGACAGACAGCAGCTGGCCCCCAAAAAACTTTGATGTGTTATTGTCTTAGGAAAAGGGTACGTATGTGTATGTGTATCTGTGTGTGCTCGCGTTCGTGCGTTCGTGCGTGCGTGCGCGCGTTAGAGTATGTGTGTGACTATGGTAATTTTAGAAGGGCCTTTTAAGCTCACTATAGCACTAGTGAAATTTTCGTCCTGAAACAAGCACTTAACAAACAGCACATATTTCTTTTTTTTCTTTATCTAGCTGATTAGAACCTTAAAGTGTGGTTTACATCTTTCAAAACATTATCACAACATTATACTCTGCCTCTGACATGCAGAAAGCAAAAGACTGTCTTTCCTGCGTTTTTAGTCGGTAGAGAATATTATTTGTTTATCAGTGGTAAACAACGTTTCTCAAAGGAGGGTAGCACGAACAACTAGTATATCTGTTTTAACAGCCTCCAGAGATTATACGACTTTTCCAAAGCTTTCCACGATAAAGGCACAGGTCGGTCTCCAGCGCCCACGTGTCTACAGCCAGGGTGGCCCATCAGTTGAAAAATATCGGCTGTGGTCTCGTTAAACAGATTCGTTCTATCATGTATATGAGCTTTTCAATGATTGTTTTTAAAACTAGCATTTATTATTATTCTCCTCATCGTCATCATCATCATCATCATCATCACCATCCGGACTGAACTACTGGTGGCGATCAACAGCATGTTGGGAGTAGTCATAGACTGTTCTCAGGCGCTGGACCCCTACGATTGTGGAGAGAGTTGTGGAGGCCATGATACTTGTCACTAGATGTAATGTCATACCAAGTCATGAGATTATCCAAAGTTCTTCCCATGAAATTTATGAAATTGTATTGTACATGGGAAATGGTGTGTGGAAACTACAGCTCAGAAATTTAAATTCTAGTTGGAGTGAGGTATTGTTATTCATGAATGACAGACGTATCACGTGTGCTTTAATGTATTCTATATTGTATGATTCATAATTAGAGAGAATATTCATGCTATAGCAGGTTTTTTTACATTATCCTTTGTCTTCTCTGTGCATCTTATTTCCTCCATCTCGCACTCAGTGTGTTTTGTGTGTGTGTGTGTGCATGAGGGCGTGCGTACACGCGTTCGTGTATGTACCAGCATGCTTTAAGTGAAGACAGCTTTTATATATTTTTAAAATGGTCTTAAAAATGAGACAAAGGCAGAAAGAACCTAAGTTACATTTGTAAACAATAAGTAATTAGGCTACAGTCTGATGTACATCTTCTTGTGCTTTAGAACCGGTTAACCCTCTTTCTGCTTGGATGGCATGTTGTATATTTTTTCTATCTTTAACGCATGTTGTTGAATTTTCAGCCATTCTTTAGAACCTCCTCTCTCGTGTGGCATGTGCATCCTGCTTTGAGTTTAATGTGTCCACCCTGTGATCTTGTTCTCATTGACATATTTTATAGAAAGTGATTTTCTTTGAATCATCATTGTTTGCTACGGATGTCAGGGATGTACGACAACCTACCCAACACTAAAGCCAGTGTTGTTCAATGTATTGCTGCAATACTTTGGTATCATGAGTCTGTATTCTTGTTCTCCAATCTACAGGTCGCATGGACAATAAAGTATGCTCTGAAAAAAGCATAAAGATAAGAAGGATTTACTTTGCCATATTTTCCAACTTTATTGTTGCTTCTTCTGGACATTCTCAATCTTGTCTAACGCACAACCACACAAAAAGGTAAAAAAAACTGTAAGCATTACATAAGTATGATTCTACTCAGAAAAATAGGTTTATATCAATGCGTAAAGAGTTCAAGTAACTGTAAACTTTTTTTTAGATTCAAAGCATAATACAATGTAGGCTACAAAAATACAACTATCGTAAGCTGATATTCGATCACACAAGTAAGTGATTTTGCAAAGGCCTCATTGTCTGGACGTTTCCAAGGTACTAAGATGGACTACTATCCTGTTAGACGACCAGACGAGCAGGTTCCAGACTGTGCAACGCGGTTACAGACAAGGGACTTGGTGTCCGACAGTTGGTAGTACACGGTTAGCTGCTGCTTCCCTCCTGTGCAGAGAAAAATAAAATATTTTATGAATGAGTAATATTCCATACCTTGCAACGAAGAAATTGAACGCAGCCTTTTCTTCTGCTGCGCATTTTATTTGTATACAGAGGACATGTCATTTGTGAACAAGATATCTGAGCACTGCATATACTCCTACCTGGTTCGTAGTAGCTGTAGATTTTGATAGGAACAGGCTGGGTGTTGATGGGAATTCCTTGGGAGACAGTAATGGGCAGTACTGTACGAACCCCTTGGGCGCCAACCTAGAATACAAGAGACCGTTTAGGTATCGTACACCTTGTCAACTGAATTTCTCCAAACTTTATTTACTTCTTTGACCGTGAAGCGATATCAATAACTTTTTTTTGGTATTACCATCAATTTTTAATTATTTTACTGAATAGAACCAAAAAACTAGCTGCTTACTTCATCGTAATACAAGATGTATTTCCTGTGACCTTGTTCCTGAAGTTTCGAGTTCAAAACTGAATAGCTGGGATTGGTGGTATCAACAGAAAAGCCAGTAGGGATGCCCACTTCCAGAAGAGTCATTCCTCCCACCTCGCCATCCACACGCTTCGCCTCTACGACTACAGTGTAAACTTTCTCGGTGACTTTGATGACCTGGTAGGTCACCTGGAAGGTCTCAGAAGTCGTAGACTTGTCGACGTTGTATTCCATGACAACCTGTAATAAAAATCACGAAAATGATTTTAATTTTAAAGGCTAAATAATCGATAGCACAAAGTGATATCTTTATATATCTGAGTCGATGAATCTTTAGGCCCAGCTTCCCATCAAAACATAATAATTTGTGGGGTAATATTAAACTTCAGCTGCCTACGATCAGAAGACTTTAGATATAATCGCCACCTATTGTACAGCTCGCACTCAGATAATTTAATGTACACTAAAGTCACATGATATTTTTAACACAAAAGGACTGAGTTCTCTTTCTGGTATCAGTAAATATTTTCATTGCCTACTCAGTGCAGACGTTCCCAAATACTTTCGAAAGCCGTGTAGGAGGGTCCTCAATATTTGTTTGCTCTGACTTACTTTTGCCTCTGGGAAGCCGGTGAATGTGCCACTGGTTGAGGCTGAAATCTGCACTTCAGATGGAATGTTGCCATTCTGAAAACATACAGGGCAGTTACAGTTAAAAGCATATTTTTTTAGTGTTTAGCTAGCGTTCAACTATACAGCTGACTGCTTTTTTTTAACACAACAGCAATGATGATAATTTGTTTTCAAATAAGAAAATACATTTACATATCCAAATCAAACTGTATTATACGTTACATTACTGTTACTACCTTCAAACGTTGGAATTCACTCGCTCAGCGTCCTTACCACTAAAGTAATGTCAACGGTTTGAAGCAAGAGCTTATTTGAGTCGTCGATGGTCACTTGTCTACTGAAAGCCTGACCTCCTGACCGCCAGCTAACGGTGACCCTGAAAGGTACGGCCACCGGGTTGTGGTTCGCTGCAGCCATTTCTGCCAACGCCTGAAGACCGACAACTGTGTCCTGTGACAAAGACACATCGTAAACTTGAGCACTTGCTTTAGTGTCCTGCCTACAACATGTAATGGGTTCTTGAGGCCATACTTTGAGGCCATACTTTCTTTGTATTACAGTTTGTCACAGTTTGAGAGATGTGGTTCACGTTTTGGTTTTCAAAATGGAGATTACGGAAGGTTTGTTACTCAACACCTGATAGTAATTTCATTGTTTTAAGCAGTTATCAGCAGGAACATAGCCGTTTCGCGATGCCGTGCAGCAGCTACCTGAGTAGACTGAAAGCCACCATTGGGACCACGCAGCTGCAGCAGCCAGCGCAGGATGGGCAGCCCGCCCTGTACGTCACCGCGCGAAACGTACGTCAGCAGAGAGTATGACGTCATCTCTATGTTTAGCGCGGTGGACTGCGCATGTCTTTCCCAGTGTTTTTTATCGCCACCTTAGGTAAACAGGTTGAAAGATATACAGTATGAATCTATAAGTATCGATCATGAACCAAAATTGTTGTTAAGCATGATAAAAATGTCTACTATCCGTTTTACGCTAAAAATATTCCTTGGAATATCTTTTTTTATTTGTTTTACTTAATCCTGCTCTAACGTGTCTCTTTTTTCTTTCCTCCTCTTCTAAATCTCTTTCTTTCTATATACATAAATAAAATATTATTTTATACTTAAATAATTATAATTATATATATATATTTGAGACAAAGATGTCATAAGCTGTGTGGCTACTTTTGCTTTTCGTCTTCATCCGATTGTAATTCTACAATGACCAGTAAACCTGAACGTAGTTCTTCATTTCTTTGAACTGTTATTTGTTTTCATGTACTCTTCCTGATAATAAATATCTTTACTCTTTTATAAAGAAGTTTTTTATTCTTCTCAGATCAGAGACTTAAGTCATGAAGCAGTCACGAACTTAAAGGACGGGGTCTTTAAATACACAGACATTACTAATGATGAAGACTCACTTGTTATCGCCTTTTGTAGCAATTTCTGAAAGGCGGCGTCCTTCATGCTGCTGCCAACTAGATGGAATGCATAGGTTACAATGGCGAGGTCATAGGAGTCAGAGAGGTCCTTCAGTCTGCGCTCCAAGTACATACGAGCTTTGGTGATAGCATTCTGCAACTTTTTTAAAAACAGAAAATCTCACATAGCTAGCAGAACAACAATGAAGTAACATATATCAAAGCTCCCTAACACGATACTCAGTCAAATTCTTGAAAAACATGTTTTCCAATATTATGTCTTTCTATTAATTTTGTCAAAGTGCAAGCATGTAAATATAAAACACTAAATAATAAAGTCATTAAAACTGGAATATCACGAAATTAAAAATAATATTCAAGTATTTAAATGAATAAAGTGACTTTAGAATATGAATATCCTTACGCTCTGTTGATCCGCCGGACTCAACTCCTCAAATTTATTGCTCGCCTCGGCTAGAGAGATGAGTACGAAAGCCGTCAATGCGTCACCCTCTGCAGATCCTCCCTGGTACAAAGTGCATGTGTATGTACATCGGCATTGTATACATAAAGCGTATTGTCACAGTTTGTGTCTGTTCAGTCTTTGCCACATTGTGCATAGGGGTAACCCTCATACTTTTCTGTTGTGTAAAATTTTGTGTTTTTATCCTGTTGTGTAAAAGTCACAGTTTAAATTGAGACGTGCATTTCCCGTTAAATAGGAGAGCGAGTATGGCGATTTCATACACTTTACTCTGAGCACGTGAAATGAAAAAATACTATCCAAGAAAAGAAATCTTATTGTATAAATATCTTCTGCTGCAGCTTTGGGCTACTAGACAGCTTAAGCCTGTAGTCAATCCCTGTAGAATGAACTAGAAACTGTTAAGCGAGATTGTACACTGTACTTGAATAATATTTACTTCTTTGATTTTTAATGTATTTGTGCTAAGCCCTGAGTCCAAAACTTCTTGAAAAACCCATACAAGGCACGGAAAATACTCAAAACTGCAACTGGACTGGTGAACCATAAAGATCATAAAGAGCATTTACTTCTAGACAGAACTATTGTCTGAAAGTTTTTGAATATTCTACCTACCTGTATTTCCTTGTGGATGACATAACCTGGCTCTGGGAACGGGCCATTTCTGTCTTGCCGAGCTATCATCCACTTTATTGATGATATGATCGTTTTAGGATCAATAGTAACAACTGTATTTTTCAGTGCAACAGCCTGGACAAAGCTCTTTGTAACGAAGGCAGTCAACCTAGAACGATTAATGAAGTGTTTATACAATTATTTTTATATTTTGCACTTAATTAAAATAATGAAAATTGATGATCTACGAAGATTATAATAGCACGTGAAACATTCACAAGCAAATGTTTGTTTTAGCTTTTTTTAGTATCTATTTTAACTCGTGTATTAAGGTGTATTCTATTGAAAAATAAACTAGATTAGGGCCATTTTCAAGGGCTGTGGCAGATGAATGAAGAAATAACAAGGTTTTTAGAGAATGGTACTGCACTTATCGAGAGAGATTAGTCTGTTATTTTGGGATGAAAGCAAACACCTATTTTATTCCTAATTGCTCATCCTTTGATGACACTAATCACATAATACTACACTGGGCAATACAAACGTGGTTAAAGTTTGTTAAGTCGTGAAATAGTCCCCGGTAAGGTGACTTGAATATATAGGTGTGTGATAGATGATGACTGTGACTGTTGTAAATGTAGACACTAACCACATGCTCCCAGAGCTGTCCCTGTTTCCGAAGGCACTAAACGAGCCGTCAGTGTGTTGGTAGGTGATTTCTTGTTGATATCCTGTAGACGACATTCAGATGAAAATTTATTTTTAAATCTTTTCTGCCTCTAACCTCCTAAAACACAATTTCCCGACTTGACTTTGTGTGATTTCTTCTTTTTTCCCAACATTAAAGTACGTTTAAAAGGTTTCCACTTCGGCACAATAAACATTCTTATAAACAATGGCAGAGGCTTTTGGAAGGTTGTATGCTTTTTTAACAATATTCGTATTTTGAAATTATATTTTTGTTAATGAATAAACTGAAATCTAATTCTCATTACTTTCCAGACATACCTCCTATTTGACAGCATCCATTTCCGCAAATGTAGAACCGTACAAAAATTATAGTTCCAGACATTATGCAAGAAAAATCCATTTAAAATGATTATAAAGAACAAAGCACCTGTTAACATGAACGTTTCAGCATTGTGTGCGAGGGCCGGAGTGTATGTGTTGGTGCGCTGCAAGTAGTTGATGAGGAAGACGTTGGGAGCGAAGAAGATCATGTTTTGTTCTCCACATCCATAAGGCAAGCGAAGAAGATCGTTCAAGTTTGCGATTACAGATACCAGGAGGTTCCCTGTCACAAAATGTAGATGTTGACATTTAATTCAGCAAAACATATCACGTGTAAATTGCGCTTACATTGTGAAGGAATTGGTCATTCTGTAGAAACATAAGAAAGGAATTAGCCGACTGTACATAACTTCCAATTAGTGTGTTTGAGAATGCTCCTATGCGTGAAGGCCGATCAAGACAAAAAAATTGAGCAAAGTTCTGACGAGAATATGTAAATATGCATGTAAAAACTCTGCCAAAGTTGGTCAAACCTTTCTCAAAATTTATGGAGAATAATCTTATGCCACAGAGGCATAGAAGTTTGTACATATCTCGCAAAATATGGAAATGTCGAGCGTTAGATAACACTACCAGACTAACCAGAGATTTTGACGGTGATGACCTGTGACCCCTGAACTGCTGTGGATGGGAAGTTCAATGGAACAGATCTCGTGAACACTACGTTCGGTTTGGCTTCAAGCAAAACAGTGACTGTCTGTACTTGACGGGATCCCTCGGGCTGTCAAACAAGTGTGTGCTTACAAACAATGGCATGCTTTTAAGGCGAAATTCGAAAAGAAAACTGCGACAAAAATATACATCCTGGGCTAAGAAAGGCACAGATATAAACAGAGAGGCTAACTTACCTCCACCAGCAGTTTGTACTCTACCCCGTCTCCAGGAACAGAAGACGTTAGGTTGATACGGATAGGTATCTCCCCTAGTTTTGTAGGTGTAAAGCAAAACTCCACTTCTTGTACTGTGCTAGATTCCACCTGTTAAAACCTCTTCTGTTTGAAATTGTTTTCTGTCTCTCTAAACTCGTACCACACGCGCTGGCACACATACACTCATATACTCAAAGCACACAAATGTACAAGAATATACACAAATCCATGTGTATGCAGGTGGATTTCCTATCAGGTAAATTTCTTTACGATTTCAACAAAATATTACTTTTTAAAATGTACATAAATACATTTAGCACGATAGAAATGAATAATATTGTAACTTAAACAAACAGCATTTACATTGTTTTTTTTTACTCTTAGGTACACGAGTAAGGTAACAATTATAAAATATATATTAAAAACTGAAAGCAGTGGATGGTATGAACAGCACATGGTATTTAAGAAACGTTGTATTATCCTACTTAGAAAAAATAAGCAAAGCAATATAGTCTATAATGTCTGGCATTTTTTCAGTTTAAGAAGGCTTTTGTATGTTTCCTCTATGGCTCAATTCATTTTGCCTCAATCATTTTATGTCACCTTACTAATTAAGCCTGATCAGAACTACATCTATAAAGTTTTATTAGGACTTCTCAAATCACACATGATATCACTGCTGACTGTGGCCGCTGTTACGTACTACCGCTTATCCGTCAAGCTTCTAACAGAAAGGCTTTTTCCTTTGAGGTAAAATATACAAAATTAATGCTTACAAGACCGAGGTCTTGGGTCACACTAACTGAGCGACGAGTCTCCACAAGGTTGCTAGGGTTGCCAGGTGATGGCTCCACCACAACGTTGTTTATGCCGTCTGCCTGACCCAGGGTCATTCGCATCTGGTAAGAGAAGAAAGGAAAGACGAGTTGCATAGCCGTATCTTTCAGGACTTAAGAAAAGTGCAGTTATTTTTCTTAAAGAGGCTACCTGTAGAGGTATGTCCTGGTAGTTGAAGGCGAAGGACCTAAGGCAGATATCCTCTCCACGTATCACGGAATACGGCAAGTCCAAGGTGACAAACAGGTCTTGAAACGTGGTCAGCTGTAACAGACAGATGTATTGTAAAAAATCTTTAAAATCAGTTTTACAATTTTCTTTAGTTTGCTTGATGTATCTAATGAGTTAGAATATCCACTTGGTCTCTTTTCCATTACTAGTCAGACAAGACTGCAAACAGGAGCTGACCTCTACTGCCTGAGGGAGGACAGAGAGTCCGTACTGCAGGTGAACTGCAAACGCTGTGGTCACCCAGGTCGTGATGGTGTCCGGAGCAGTCTCCTGTTTAAGAAAAATTCCGTTGGACCTGTAAGGAGACAAAAATTCTACGATGACTATGCAGCTACATAATCCTTTGCCTATGTACGTAAAGACTTCCTCCACTCCAAAATCAAGCCATTGTACTACCTGACCATACCCATCTTCTTATATCAGCGTGAGACTTGGAACCTGATAGCTAGCTAGAAGAAGAGAATACATCCATATGGATGATAATTATGATACATACGAATCTTTCGTATCTTCTGGAAAGACCAAGTCACGGACGAGAAAGTGGGAAATGAAATCAGGAGAGTATATCGTGCTACACAAAGACCTTCTGACCAATACAAACACAAATCGAAATAATACTTTGACATCTCAGGATCATCGGGACTTGCAAAGACGATCATGACGACAACATTACATCTAGGTACAAGGAGAGATAGACGAAATGGGCAAACAGTCGAAGAGCTGTGGGGCCTGTCGATAATTCAATCGCAGTGAACAGATGAGAATCGAGAGAGATGAAAAGAACTGGTAATAATAGTGACGTATTCCCAACACCAATTCAGCTACATATTTGTGATGATGATGATGATGATGATGATGATGATGATGATGATGATGATGATGATGATGATGATGATGATGATGATGATGATGATGATGATGATGATGATATTGATAAGAGGGGAAGCACAAAGTTGCAATATTTTGAAAAATGTTGTGTCACACACCCAATGGTAATCATACTCCACAGCCATCGTTCAGGAAAGAAGGATCGGATCTTCTCCACTGGAACGTTTACTTCATCTGAAGCTGAAGCTGGAACTGGAGGTGGAAGTGGAACTTGGATGCTTTGACTCAAATAGGATTCCGATAGGCAGTCCTTTGATCGGCACAAATATTCCGCCCCAATTCCGTTATATTTATTAGCCCTGTAACATTAACTTTGTATTATTATACTGAATCAGAATAACATATCGACAGACAAAGGCATTAGTTTTGAATATGCCCATTTAAACTAGAGATAACAAATATTAGCAGCAAGTTAATAGAAATATACTTTGTGAATGGGATAAAATACTGTATTGTGAGCTAAGAAGTCAACAATATTAATGAAAAAAATTTTCGAAAAGATGAAATTTTTTTATAAGAATGGTCATTTTGAATATTGTGAACACATTTTACACCTACTTGCCAGAGTAATATTTCTCTAATAGAAAGGAAAAAGATTAAATTCTTTATCATAAATTTGCATTGCTCACAAATTGTACTATCTATTCCTCTTCGTGCATCAGGCTGCACATAAGGCCTCAACCAGAGTCCGCCACCGATGTCGATCGGCTGAAACCCGCTCTAGGTGACCCCATGTCCAGCCCTTTCCCTTCATCTCCCTTTCCACTGTTCTTCTCCAAGTTTCCTTTGGGCGGCCTCGTTTTCTTCGGCCGTCTGGAGTCCATCGTAGGGCGACTCTGGAGAGGTCTGCTGTCTGCTGGCGGAGCACATGTCCAATCCATCGCCAACGCCTTCGTTGAACCTGCGTGGTGATGGACTCGGTTTCAGTTCTTCGGTGGAGTTCTTCGTTGGTGATGGTGTTTGGCCAAAAGATGTTAAGTATGCACCTGAGGCATCTGTTTTGGAAGACGTCAAGCTTGTTACTGATGGTTTTGGTCATCTTCCAAGATTCTGATCCGTAAAGGAGGGTGCTGATCACATTTGACTTGAAGATTCTCAGCTTGATCTTCTGGCTGATGTTTTTCGCCTTCCATGTGCTCCTGAGTGAGGCGAAGGCCTGGCTGGCTTTCGCCAGTCGGGCTCGAATCTCCACCTCCGCATCCCCGGTGTTTGACATTTTGGACCCAAGATAGGAGAAACTGTCAACTTCCTCAATCTCTTCTCCATTTAGTTTGATGCTGTCTTGGACTCTGGCGTTCACTCTCATACTGTTAGTTTTGTTTTTTTTTGTACTGACCTTCAAGCCAAGGTTTCCAGCTGTTTCTGAGAAGGCCTTTGTTTTTTCCTGCATGTCTTGGTGGCGGTGTGACAGCAGGGCAATGTCATCAGAAAAGTCCAAGTCTTCAAGTGCTGTTGTTGCTGTCATAGTCATGGTCCATCTGATCCCTCTCCTCTCACTGTCGGTGGAAGTCTTCATGATCCAGTCCATGGCCAGGATGAAAAGGAACGGCGACAGAATGCAGCCCTGCTTCACCCCGGTACTGACTTTGAAGGGGTCTGTGAGCTCCGTGTCACAGACAACCTGGGATTTGAAATCGTTGTACAGCATTGCAATGACCCGAACAAGATTTGCAGGGAATCCATAATGCCTCAGGATCTTCCATAAGGACTCGCGGTGGATGCTGTCAAAACCCTTCTCCAGGTCGATGAAATTGATGTACAGCAGTGAGTTCCATTCGTTGCTCTGCTCTAGAATCTGTCGCAGAATGAAGATGTGTTCGGAGCAGGATCGCCCAGGGCGAAATCCTGCTTGCTGTGGTCGGAGGTCTTTCTCAAGAGTTGCCATCAGTCTTGACAAAACAATCTTGCTGAAGACCTTGCTGGGGAGGGAAAGAAGTGTTATGCTCCTCCAATTATTGCAGTCTCCAAGATATTTCTTGGGTAACTTGAAGATGAGCCCTGTCTTCCACGCAACAGGGAGCTGCCCTGATTCCTAAATTTGCCTGAAGATTTCAGTCAGCTTGGGCGCTGTCACATTCACATCTGCTTTCAACATCTCTACTGTTATTCCATCTGCCCCTGGTGCTTTGCCGCTCTTCATTGTCTTGACTGCTGCTGTCACTTCTTCCAGGCTTGGTGGGTCTGTGCAGATGTCAAGGTCTATAGCTGCTGGCTGGATGTCTGCAAGCTGAGGGAGATCTGGTCTGTTCAGAACCGACTCAAAATGTTCCCTCCAGCGCTGTAGTTTTCCTGCCTCTCCCTCGACATTACCGTTCACGTCTTTCACTGGCACATAACTGTTCTTAAACCCGTTGTTTAGCTGTTTGTTTATCTTGTACAGTGTCATCAGGTCATTTGGTATAAACTAAATGCCACTTACATATTTTTGTATTAATATTCTTCTTCCCAATATGATTTAAAATTCAAATAATAATAGTTATTCTTGTCATGATTATTCAATAAATATAACTACCACTTTCATAATCATGTGACTTTATTCCTTACACTAAAGTCTACAGTTGTCAAAGCTAACATCTTTTTAGAGCAAACTTTAAAATTACTGTCTACTAAAACGATTGCCTTTCCGCTTTTAAGCAAACAGACTACTCACTTAGTCAAGCTTGCAGTTTTGTCACTTAGGTCGCCATCGGTCAGAATATGGATTTCAGCATTCTAAAACACAAAAGTATTGAAAAACTGTTACAATTATCATAATGAGTAAAAACAATCTGATACTATACTGTGGTTTAATTATCTGCTGATCTTTTCTGCCTTTTGCATGATACGAGTACATAATTTATTACAATAGCTTAGACTTTTCACTTTAAACTTCTTGAAATCAGACAAGTAAAAGTCCCTGGTGTTTAGTCAAATACTTCATCTCTGCTTCACGTTTTATTTCGTTCAGAAACTCGCGCAGCAATCTTTCATAGATGACTAATCAAGTTTAAAGGTTCAGGTTTTACGTATAAATGTACAAGGGACAAAGGACAGACATAAAATCCCAAAAAAGACAATATCCGTTTTACAGTATATGAGAACTTCTGTTTGCAGACATCATTTTTCCTAAGCGGTCTTCTCGAATTCCACATAATCTACTCATTGTTGTAGCGATAATAGAGACATTTTTTGCAGTCATAATTTCATTTCCAAACATTACGAAACAGCCAACATTGTTGAAGAGAATACTTACTTTGAAAAGACTTTTAGCATCAGATCCTTGAACGGAGTAGGGCCAGCCACTGCTGGCTAGAGACTGCCACAACCCGCTAGTCCCACTGACGTAGTCATATGAAGCCAATTCTTCTGTGACCTGTTGTATTGATAAAATATGGAACAAAAGTATCTCTTATGATCCTTAACAATCGTAGTTATAAGGACTTTTACTCTCCCTTTTAAGGCTTTTTAAAACAGTATTTCAAATCAGGAAATCAGTTTGTTCAATTTATGGTTCAAAAGTTATTATTCAATCTCAACTTTTGTTCGTTCCTTAAGGTCTTTCTATGCCCTAGGATCCCGTACTTTTTAAAATCTTTATGATGCGACACATACATTTATACCTAAAGTTTACTTTCCGAATTTCGAAACCATAAAATGTTGATTTCTAGGGATAACAAGGTACAAAAAAAACTGCAACGGTGATAAATAGATCTTTTATTTGTTTATAAAACGTTTATTCTGTCCCGTGAAATACAAATATGTTTAATGTTTAACTGCAAATCACTAGAGTGGAGTGACGACGATAAAAATTCCAACAACACTACCTTTACTGGCTTTCATCCAAAGAATGCCAAGATTGTCAATGTCGATGTCGGTTATCACTGTAAACATGTTTTTTATGATATTTGATTGGAATAGATCATAAGAAAGTACCCTGTCAAACTGTCACTGGATCAGAGCAAAAAATAAAAATTAAAAAACAATTTCTCCATTAAATAAATTCCGCTGGTGCCAGGCAATTTCAAATTTAAGAAAACTTACTTTTTCCTGTGTGATGTCGTTTCCATCTTTCAGAATCCTGACACTTTTGTCTACACCCAGCAGGAAAACAGAGGAACCTGGTTTGGCGCTGATGACTAGAGTCACGTCCTCTCCAGCCTTCACCTTGTCTTTAGAGTATGTTACACTGACCTGAAAAAAGATCTTTCACTTTAACCAAGACAAAAATAGTGGTTGCCCGACAAGCCTGGTATGGAAATGTTTTTGTAGGAAAATCATTTGTGGGGAGAACCCGAAGGGCATGTGTTTCTTTTTCCTTGACATTTGAAGTAGTTGCAGGTATCTGTATGTATCCCTTAGTATATAATCTGATTATGCCCCCTATTTGATACTCATTATTATCTTTATTAACCCCTAATCACTTGCTAAATTTATCGAACCTGTTGCTAGCTAACATCTCTTGGGGTAGAGACATATAATATTTTTTTTCCATTTGTAAATGTTGTCTTCCCACACCGTAAACCAGCGGTTCTCAACCTTTTACGTGTGACGCCCACCTGACGAACAAAGGTACGTCCGCGCGCCCCTCTTAGCCAGAAATGTAAGCTAATTTCACTAATACCGGTATAAGAAACTTTTTAAAAATGACCACCTTCGCGCCCCCCTTGTAAGCAAGTCGCCCCCCCCCCCCCAAGGGGGGCGCGCCCCACCGTTTGAGAACCGCGGCCATAAACAGTGCATGATTTTTCCTGTGAACATTCCCATGTTTTCTTTCTTTCCACAACCTAATCCGTGATATTTCCATAGATAATATTTGTTTCTCAAAATCTAATACATATTTATGCACCTAAAACGTTGAGCTAGTACAAATGTTTCAAAAAGATAAAAATATGTTCAGCGACATGAACTTCTGTTTTTCTGTATTTCAAGTCTATCCACCTGTAGTATTTATAACACCAACAATATGACTCACGGGATTTTCCGAGAATCCTTCGACTTTGAACGATATGCTGTCAGCTACCACTTCTCCATCTTCCCGGAAATAAAAGACCACTAGACGAGCACTTGGTGCCAGGACATCGTCAGCTTCAATTGATATTATAAACAGTTCGTCGCCATCCTCATTATTTGAGAAAACTGCAGATTCATCCACCATCACTCCTTTTGCGTATACCTGTAAGCCAAGCAGAAGTACGAAAGTTTCAAAGATTCTTTGGGGATTTATCTGACTACTTTGTGTACGACATTACATTTTAAATTACGTTTAAATTGAAACTTTAATAAATCATTGGTTTTCTTTTAAAATACTTTTCTTTTATTTTATTCTTGATTAACGTGAAATTAAACAAACCTAATGTTTACACAATCTATTTCTTATTATTAAAAACGTGATCGATTATCACAAAAATAATTTCTAGTGAAATATCCTATTTTTATAATCAATGATAAATATCATTTTGGACTCGGGGAAGGGGGGGTAAATAATAATAAATATCTTAATTAAAATATTCCTTTAAAGACCTAGTACGATACCTGGTAAGTTATTACGGTAACTTTCTCAGTGGTGAATGCAGAAAACTCAATGCTCTCTCCAACCTGTCGAATGCATGAGAGTAATAAAGCAAATTAAGTTAATTATACAAAAACGGGTATATTAAAGTAAATTAAAAATACATCCCTTCTAAAATCAATGTTTGCTGATAATTTCTATGGCCTAAAAGATGTTTCCTAACTAGCAATAAGTCCCCGCTACACGAAAAAGAATTTTCTAGTTAGAATTTTAAACAGTCATCTATTGGTTGTGATAAGATTTAAATGAAAATAACTTCATTGTAGAAGGAAAATAAATAAAATTATGATTCATAGTTAAATGACATATATTTTTAACATTGAAATCCTCACCTTTGGGCTTACTTTAGAATACATCGTAACTTTGATGAAGTTCTCGCTTGGTGAGAAGGCTTTCTGAAGCGTCCTGGTTAATGTGACACCTTTCAATGTTGCCTAAGATGACAAGGGCCATAGAGAAACTAGTTATTTATGATGTTTAATTAATTTAGCGATATCCAATAATATTTTAGCAAAAAAAATTCTTTATTTTGTCGATCTTCAAATACGGAAGAATTATACAGTTAATGCCGTTAATAAGCCCTAAAAAAATAACCCTAACCCAGATGACAACCTGTATGTCATACCTGGGCAAGGGGCGGCCCGCGGGCCGGATCCGGCCCGCCTCCTGTCTCTGACCGGCCCCCCCGCTGGCCCGCCCACCAGTATATATACTATATATACAGTATTAAGGTAAAACTGAATTAACTACATTAGTCCGGCCCTCTAAAACATTCCAATTTCTCATGCGGCCCCTTGGGAAAATTAATTGCCCACCCCTGATCTATGTAATACAGGAAAATGCATGTCAACAGGTTGCGATAATAACATATCTTCTGCCTACCTTTATAGTTACGCTTTCAGCTTCTTTTGGAAGCGTTTGGTCAACGCGAAGTAGTCCTGTCGCAGATAGATAATACTTTTTATTAATAGTTTTTAAACCAGTTTTTGTATTTATTTCGAACTGTACTGCGATGGACTCTTTCGTCGAAAGCAGGGTTCCGTCGTATTTTGTTACACTCAGCTGAAACAAGATAATAGATAAGTGGGATATTGTCTCGAAAACAGGAAGGAGTATTTACGTATCTTACAACAGTATAACAAAATATAATATAACCTGTTGTAGGTAATACTTTTCCTTAAGTTATCAGATAGCGAAACTTACTTTATGAAAGCTTACAGCATGAAAAACTAAAACTAATCAATGTTACCTCTCACAAAAAAACTTTTAAAGGCATCCTTTATTTTTCTTTTGGAATATATTTACTGTCGTAATTTGTATCGCATTGTCTTACATCTTAGTTTAGCCCACAACAATTCTGAAAAAGTATATGGTGATCTGGATGAGGAAGAAATAAACAACGTCGTTAATGTAGGTTCAAGAAGTATATTAAAATACTCACGTATGCTGAACTGGGAAGACCTGGTTTGAATGTGTCAGGTGAGATGGGAAGAAATGCCAGTTTTACTTCCTTTTCCTCGAAGTCAATGACAGCGTTTGTCTCTATTCTGTGTCTGGTTGATTCATCTGTCACAGTGGCAATCACCTCAGCTTGTTTGTTTACTCCAGGGTTTGACAGAGCTATAATCTCTTGGTTGGTGATTTGAAACTCAAACTGGCCTTTTCCGTTCAGCTGCAAGGAAATAAAATATATGCTTATGCAGGCAGTTTTATAATAAACATATATATAGATAGAGAATAATATTTGTTATCAATTTTAAGGCGTCTTAACGAAGTAATTCAAACCAAAGGTCTTTCATTTAAGAAGGCGCTGAGATCGCTTATTCTTATTTTGGAAGAAGCCAATAAAAGTTAAATAAAATAAGTATCAGCTCTTCAGCTAACAAGTCATACAATAGATACAAAAACACGTAACACTTCATACAAACCCTACTCCAAAAAACCACATTCACACCCACCCTCATTTTCAGAGATTTTCAAACTTTGCATCAAGTGTGTGAGTGTGTGACGTGCGACAGACCTTTCCAGAAAATGTTTTCATTCTTGGCAAGTCTGAGAGGTTGTTGTACAACCTGATGACAACATTTACATCAGCTCCTGCCACTGGCTTTCCAAACGTGTACCTGCAAAAGTTCAATAAAAAAGCGATTGCTCTCTCTCTATATATATATATGCTTGAAGCTCATGTTACAAATATACTCATCATTAAATAGCCAAGATTGTTTTGTAATGTCAAACTGGCAGACGGAAAAAATATGTATGTAGATAGCTTTACTAAGCTAATTAAATCAGATCAATACATCGATTCATTGGTTGAAAAATATGTTTAGCATAATTAAGTTTTGTGATTCCTTAATGTTTCAAGATGATGTTAGAAGCGTACTTGGTGCTGGCTATCCCCTTGATGCCGTCAGATGTTAATACCTTCTTTGGCACCTCTAGAATGGTTTCAAACTTCGGCAAGACTGGAATCGAAAAACAGAACCGTAACACTTGCACGCGAACACCTACATGCATGTTTATAGCTACACATACTCATACACAACTACAAACACACACACACACACACACACACACACACACACACACACAACACACAACACACAACACACACACACACACACACACACACACTTACATAGACAAACACACACATATGAAGATATATGCTTAACAGAACATGCAGTCAGAACACACAATCTTAATCATGCAAGTCAGCGCAGTCAAATAGCTAATGAAATCGATTAAAATTTGCCTGTAAATAAATGTGTACATTATCTTTTTACACTTTGATAATTATAATTATAACTCACTTATGTGCCTTGTTTCTATAATACATACCATATTTTTCTATCGAGAAATATATTACTTCCTTCTGTCCCTGAAAACATTATAAACAAATTAGGAATCAATTTGTTTTACGTTAAAGTTTGAAAACAAACCAGTGTAAAAGAAATTTTCGCTGCACACATCTCCTGCACTCTCTCAATCTCTAAACATTTATTTTTCTCAGATTTACTCCTTTCTCCATCTTCATCTCGTCTTTTATTCATCATAAGTACATCTACAATGTATTTAGTAGTCATTTTTTCTGCAGTCTGTCTAAGCTTAATAATTCAGACAGGCTAAATGTGTAATATCAATATTATCAATAACTTGAATTAGTGCATATAGCTTCTGGAACTTTTTCGGTAAAACATCTGAAATACACCAGCACGCTGTATGATATGGAATAAAACCCAAATATATATATATGTATGTATATGCTATGGCTGAACTCACTAGAGTGCTGACGTCGATGGCCCAGTTACCCAAGGGAGGCTTTGTGGAGGTCGGCATGCTGAGCTCCACCACACCTGTGTTACCTCCCTTGATATTTTTCCACTGACGAATGACGTTCCCTGCTGGGTCCTGAACAACACGCATTCAGGGTTGCCTTTATTATAGCATCAGATGTTACACGTCCAGCACAAATCAGATCTTGTGATTGATTGATTGATTGATTGATTTTAGAGACCAACCTGAATGATTTGTTTCTTTCAGATATCGATAGATAAAGGCGATATACGACTGACCTTTAAATTGCATAATAACCCTGATAATTAATTAATGAATGGATTTTAGAGGCTGAAATTTATAGGTTAGGTTTATATTGCCTATATCTACCGATATCTTCAAAAATTCCGAAACATTCAGGTCGATCTTTAAATTTGCCATCTTTACGCACCTTAATCAGTATGTCCATTGCAGAATTAAGTAGGGATAGGTCAGGGTTCATGGCTAGCGCTCTTATCATGACTGGAAACAAATACAAACAGATATCCTTTGAATTCTTCGAACCATTCTTTATATAAAAAAATTATCATTTGATATGTGTAGAACCCTATATGTGATCTCTATGCATGTGTGCCTCAGAGAGCGAGAGAAAGAAAGAGCGTGTGTGTGAGTGTGTGTGTGTGCGAGCGCATATGTAAATGAATAAGATGGGACAGTACTTTGTGTTTGAGTATGAGAGAAAAAGTTAACTGGATGGCTTTCATTTTTTTTTTCTTCCCTTCTTTGCGCCAGAACGACTGTCTTTTAAATCTCTTTTACGGCTATAAAAAGATGGAACAAATGGTTTGCTTCTTCGTCTTTCTCCTCCCTCTTTCTTTATCTCCCTAACTTTCCCCTCTCTTTTTCCTTCATGCACACATGCTTTCTTGCTCTCTCTCCCTTCCTCTTATAAAATCCGTTCTCGTGGGTTCTAAACTTACCTGTCTGGCCCGGTTTGTAGATTGCCTTATCTGTCTGCACAAATATTGAAAAGCTTTTCTCTTCCAGAGTCATTGCAGCCGTTCTGTCAAAGTTGACATCCCCAATGGCCTTCACACGCACTTCATACGATGAACTGGACGTTCCTGCCTGGTTTTTAACATCTGCAGGCACCTGCATTGGATTATTAAATGCAGATAATTGATATTCTAACTCACATGCTCTATGTGTAGGTTGAAAGCCTGTATGTATTACTGTCTATAGAATTTTGCGCGTAACGTGACCACGACTTTGTCTGCGGGTCAGGGGTCACGCGACAAGCAAATTTTATTTGTACAATCAACCAAAACGAGAAGTGAAAAGTATATCCTTCTTGACAAATAGTTTTGTTAATCATAATATTACAATATTTTTCGTACAAAGTCCTTGTTTTATGTTCTTCGATCCTCAAGGAAATGGAAAATTTAATTCAAAACTTACCGGCAGTTTAAAGACGTACGGTGTCTCTGAAATAAAAATACATGTATATAGATATATATAATTGTTCATTTCTCTAGCTGCACACAAAATTCCACTGATGTGATTTGGGAACAGTATGAACACCGTGGTCCCAAGAGCTTCAAAATATTTCTTCTAGACTGAAACAACTCAGATTTAGTCGTTTTATGAGTTGTGTGTATTGTGGATGTCTGTACGTGCGTCAAGCGCAGGCTTTGCTGGTTGTGTTTTATTGCACAGGATCTTTCATCTTGTTCACACACATTTCTACGGGTCTACCTGTCTGATTGTCTGTTAAGCTGTGTTGTAGAACAAAAAAGGTGTGATTAAGAACGACAGAGGAAAAACTTGCGTTTACCTCCTCCTCGCACTTGTTGCGATGGAGCTGATGCTATAACAGCTTTGCTGACCACGTTGACCAGCGTGACAGTCACAGTCGCCACGTCTCCATCACGCAACAGGTGGACACTGACTGGCAACGTCTTGCCCGCCCTCATGCGGTATGAAAGTGTCACGCGATAGGTAACACCCTCCGCGCTGCAACATTCCGCATGTGACAATCTTACTGTACTTCTTCCTCAAATATAACACATTTTACCCCATCCCCACCCCCCGGAGGAATCAGGCACGTAGATGGTGTATGATGTAACTCTGGCCACCCACAATAAGATAATACTACAGGAGAAGGTTACGTACAGTATTGACAGGTCAGTCACTCAAAATAGCGACACCCGTTTCATGAGTCCCATTTTATACTAACCCTAACAAAAGACAACGACGTGAGGAACAAAGTACAACGAGGAAAGGATTTAATAAATATAAAAATAAGGCAAAATGCATTGATACAACATTCTGGCTTATTTGAACGGGTCCCCAGTCCTGAGGGAACTATTCATACTTCCAGACTGCAGTGCTGTTGCCTCCCGTTATAATCACATTCAACTCTTACAAACGCCGGTGACTACTCGTAGTGCTCCCCCCCCCCTCCCAACTTTCCGTCGTCAATTCCTCTCCTTGGTCTGCCAACCAAGTTAGAAAGTGATGACTACTACCCCGGCTATAGCGATAGCGAGCGTCGTCCCTTTGGTGATCTTTCGTTCACTAGACTTTTCTATTATACAGCACATAGTCGTACTCGCCGAGATAATGTCGCGTGCAGCCGCCGAGCGAACACCTTCCACCCCCAACCCCTTTGATGCGTCGTAATCCTTCCGACTCAGGTGCTTTGGAGCGCGGACGAACACACAGATGTTCTATTCTTCTTTGAGAACGGCTTCTTCTCCTGCCGGCCTTGGAGCCAAATAATGTCTATTTTCCACAGTTAGCCCAACTTCTAGTCTTTTGAGTTTTCCCGTCGACAACTGAGTCCCAACGGTCTTTTTGTCGCTGATTGGCCTTTTGCCAAGAGGTTCCTTTACCCAAGCGTCCAGAGTCTTTGCCCTCCTGACTCTCTCATTCACACACAGATGCGGAGGTGGAGATTCGAGCCCGACTGGCGAAAGCCAGCCACGCCTTCGCATCACTCAGGAGCACATGGAAGGCAAACAACATCAGCCAGAAGATCAAGCTGAGAATCTTCAAGTCAAATGTGATCCGCACCCTCTTTTACGGATCAGAATCAGGGAAAAAGACCAAAACCATCAGTAACAAGCTTGACGTCTTCCAAAACAGATGCCTCAGGTGCATACTTAACATCTTTTGGCCAAACACCATCACCAACGAACAACTCCACCGAAGAGCTGAAACCTAGTCCATCACCAATCAGGTTCAATGAAGGCGTTGGCGATGGATTGGACATGTGCTCCGCCAGCAGACAGCAGACCTCTCCAGAGTCGCCCTACGATGGACTCTAGACGGCCGAAGAAAATGAGGCCGCCCTAAGGGAACAGTGGAAAGGGAGATGAAAGGAAAGGGCTGGACATGGGGTCACCTAGAGCGGGTTTCAGCCGATCGACATTGGTGGCGGACTCTTGCTGAGGCCTTATGTGCAACCTGATGCACGAATAGGATTAGATAGATAGATAGACCTCTCAGGAGGTGACAATAAAGAATCCTGAAACCAGCAAGAATAAAATGTAGAACATATCCCACTGCTCCGTGACTAGTCTGTCTCATTTTTTTTCATTAAACTACTTTTTTCCTCTCTCATCTGCTTTTGGTCCTGCATGCCTTTTATAACTGCTACGCTGCCGCAAAATTTTCAGAAGAAATTCAAAACCATTTTCACGTTAATTAAACAGTAAATTTAAATATTTTTGATGTTTTTATTTTAAAGGAAATTTTTAAGTCTGTTTTATTAATTATTGAGAGAGGAAAGCAGAGAGTGCAACTTGCCAGACTTGTGAAGTGATCATTGCCACAGTGGTGACCACGGACAGTAGCACATCTAACCCCTTCATCCTGGAGCTTCAGAGATCAAATCCTGTAGTTACCCTTGAAGAAGTGTTCAGTTTCCTTTCCTGCTTGGCACACTGTTGTCTTTACGGAGAATTACCATTTAGGATATCTTCTAAGACAAGACTAAACAGATAGGTGCAATAGTTAAAGTTTTTTTCTCCAGGCGATTGACAGGAAACAGCTTGCAGAAGACGAGGAATTCCCGGCAGAACTGATGATACTCATGTAGACGAGCCTGATTTATCTATCACGACCAGGATGTAAGTCTGATATAGTGAGATCCTATTTCTCTTAAGCGACTTTGCCATAATGAAAAAGCCCAGCCTTGTGCAAACATCCTTCTAGATCGTCCCTCCTCATTCGACGAAGAGAAATACGGATAGTATAACTACTACAAAGGAGCCAGAAGTTCCTTGTACCCGATCCACATGCATCATCGTCTGAGTCTATAATGATTCGCCGAGTGGCGCAGATGATGTCACAAAGGTCGTCTTCAAGCTGTTCTCGGGGGCAAATTGATGATCCTGTTTTGACAGAAGGTGTTCTGTTCTCTGTTCTTTTGAATGTTAGCAAAAGATCGGCAAGCAGTCAGCTTGTATACACAACCAGTACTCGCCGAACCAATCACAAATATGCATACACAAGCGCACAAGTGCCCATACACACTACCCACTTACAATGATTCACTAACACCCGCCTCTCAAGACCGGAGAACACGTATATTTCGAACAGAATGTTATCTTAGTTTTTAAGTTTATACAAAAATGAGAATGGCTATCAAAAGATAATAATTTTTAGTCATTCTTTATTCAGCATAGGTTTCACTGGGATTCTTAATAAATTAATTGCTCTGTAATCCTTTCATCTACATCAGGGGTCTCAAACTCATATTAGCATGTGGGCCGCAGTGGAAAGTAACAGCCAGTCAGCGGGCCGCACCACGAAAAGAAAATGTTTTTTCATTAAATTTTACGAACACTACTGTCACTGCAGTTAAATGCTAAAATAAAGTTTTTATAATTATTAATTACATTTAGAGTAGTTTATTACATGCACAGGCAGTTTAGTTTATTAAAATAAGTTGACGTTGTCTCTGTCACTAATAACGGGGGTAATTTTTACTGCGGGAGTTAATCACCAAGCACAACATACATATACACCGCGGACGTGGCCGAGGGCCGCACAAAAATGTTTCGCGGGCCGCATTCGGCCCGCGGGCCGCGTGTTTGAGACCCCTGATACATGATCTACAGGAACAAGCAGTTATAGATGTCGATTTAGAAGTTATTACAAATAACAAACAGATTCAAGAACCCAACAGAACTATATAGACCTACTGACCCCAGTAAAAAGGACGCAAAATAGTAGTCTTTAAGCCAGGGATGTACAACCTACAACCCGCGAGCCACATCCGGCCCGCGAAGGTCTATAGGTAGAACTTCTTTGGGAAGGTAGGAGCACCCGTGATGCAGACTTTCCTACCAACAATAAGCAGGGTGGAGTTCACAGGCAGTGTCGACTACGTGACCCAACCGCTATCTGTCAGCAAATCGTGTACTCCTAACTTCCCTGACATGAACCACCCTGTCTCAAGGCCTCGGAAAGTGTTGCCGGGAGCTAAGAAACGGAAGGTTGATTCTGAGTGCCGCAATTTTCAGGAGAAGGATCAATCGTTGGCTACATATCTAACAACTTTCAATATTCAAAAGTGAGAATCGGTTTACTCTTTAATGTGGAAACAGAGCAGTAACCCCAATCTACAGAGCAAAGAACTTCAATAAGCATTTGCGCATGTACTACACCAATACCTCTATTTACTGAGGCACCTGTGTGTGTGGGTTTTTTTAATACAGAAAGGTTGAATTCATGTTTATCACTAGTTAATCAACTGGTTTCAATTTGCGTGCTTGATCTGTACGTACAATAAGTTCACCCAAGGGCTTAAAACGTGCAGCTGCCTGTCTTTCTTTTAGCTAAAACTTGACATCGCTGAAGCTGTTTACAACTAACCAGGAAGATAAAGTTCTTGAGACTGGAGAGGAATGAATGTGATCAAAAGAAAGTTTGTTTACTAGAAATATAAAAATAGAGAGCTGATTGGCTGCAGCACCGGTATTGTATTCAAGTCGCGCTTTCCATCCGGTTCGACACACTTGTGGCACCCTTCCTTCAGTCAATCTACCTGTAGAATGGGTTCCTGACCGTTTAAAGAACTATTAAAGGGAAAACAGAAGGAAATGAAGAAATAGGCACCACTGTCCCCAAGGCTGTTTACAATGATGTCCCCATGATCAGTGCGACCTTATTTGCTTCACTTTGCAAGGACACAAGGGTTAGGGGAATAGTTTGACCTTTTAGTCTTGTGTGCACACATTTTGCAATAACTACTGTTATACATAATTTTGCTAGGAAAAGTGGTAAAATTCTTTCAGAAGATAAATAGAGATTTAAGACTTTATGCCACAAGTTGGATTCGATGTAAAATATACTTTATAAACTAGATTTTGTGTTTTCTATATTTTAATATGTCAGATCTTATTTTCTTCTTGTGGTTAACAAAACACGCATGTCAACCTGCGTGTAAGAATTGTAACTGTCATATCTCCTACTCAGGAAATCTTTCAGGATATGACCTACCGACCGAGATTAGTAATTTCAAGAGATATCCTGTTTTGCTGCCCCCTATTCTTTAAAATTAAATCCCCTCTGCTGTTGACAAAATAGCTGTCTGCTACTAGTCACATCCTAATGGTATCCGAGTGATATTTCTTGGTGTCTAATCTATACACAACGTTGTCGGCCATTATTTTACACTTTTGCGACTTACATCAAGTTGTACTAAATATCACTCACTCGTCTTCAAAACGCAAACTTCTCCTCTATCATACCAGTTCAGGCACAGATAAAGAATAGTTATGTCACGAAAGGCATCAATTTCACAAAAGCAACACACACAATAACAATAACAACAATAACCAACTTTATTTTTCCCAATGGGCAATGTAAATGGGAGGTGTGCTCTGTTTACAATATATATAAAAAGTCATTACAATTACAATGCAGTGGAATAGAGATATTAACATTAACAAGAGCAATGAGAGATATGGGCAAGACATTCCTATGCACACCTACACACACTGCTGATAGTTCATCTGTGATTGGGCAGCTGGACTGCTGATGGCACAAAAGTTTTCAGATGCCTATTGCTTTTGCATACTGGCATGGCATAGCGTTTACCTGAACTTAATAAAACAAATTTCCCCGCTAGCACAAGTTCAGGTATGGACAGAATGCGGGAAGCTTTACTTACTAGTTGTTGGTCACAGAAGGAAGTCAAGTCCCTCTGTTTGATACCAATTATCTTGGAACAGATGTGGACAATGCTATTCAAACTATTCCTATCAGATAGGATAGGATTCCTAACAGATAGATTACGAAACCAGCATACAAATGAAAAAGATAAAAGACTCTCAATAAACGACTGGTAGAAACGGCCTAAAATTGCTTGGCTGACTGAAAAACTATTTAACTTCCGCAGAAGGTACATTCTTTGTTGGCCACGTTTGATAATGTGTTCAGTGCTTATATTCCATTTAAGCTGGCAATCAAAAACAGTTCCCAGGTACCCGAAAGAGGTAACGGTTTCAACAGGGTTGCTATGTATCACACTGGGAGCAACACAATCCTCTTTGATTCTCCTAAAATCTCTATTCAAGTCTTTTGTTTTGTCTACATTTAACTCAAGAAAGTTCTCATCGCACCACTGTACAAAGTCTGTTAAGGCATTACCATGATCTGTCTTATGTTCTTGTAAAAGAGTCAACAATACAGTATCATCAGAAAACTTAATGAGGTACCTATTCTCCTCCATACTTCTGCAGCTGTCAGTGTACATGATAAACAACAAGGGTGATAGACAACAACCTTGTGGGGACCCGGTGCTTGTGACAACAATGTCGGAATAGTTACTATTTACATACACCCTCTGCTGTCTGCATGTAAAAAAATCCACTATCAACAAGAGCTAGAAGGTATGGTTGCACTGTGTTGAATGCAGAACTAAAATCTGCGAAAAGTAGTCTGGCATGTGTCTTGGGCTTTTCCAAATGTTTATATAGCGTGTTCAGAATAAACAACTTGGCATCGTCAACACCCCTACCCTTCCTAAAAGCAAATTTAAGTGGGTCCATTTTACTCTCTACAGATGTTAAGATGAGATTTTTGATAATCTTCTCAATGGTTTTCATTATAAAGGAGGTTAGTGCTATTGGGCGAAAATCATTAGGTTGACTAGGATTAGCTTTTTTGGGGAGTGGGATGATGTTAGAAAGTTTCCAGAGTGCTGGAATGTGCCACGAGTCAAGAGAGAGTTGAAAGAGGTGTTGAAACACTCCACCCAGTTGAACAGCACACCAATGCAAGTCCCGCCCACAGATCCCATCTGGCCCTTGCGCCTTGTTAACCCTAACCCGCTTATGCAGTTTTGTCACATCGACTTGAGAAATTACTATGTTATCATTAGGGACAAGTGACTGTCTGAGTTCCCTAACTTCATCAAAAAAATCATGATTCTCAAAACGTGCAGAAAAGTTTCTCAAAACATTTGGCAAGTCCTGATCACTCACGCCGTTAAGTTTGACTGATTTTCTAGTACAATCCACCTTCTGATTAACAGAAGCCATAGACTTGATCCCCTGCCAGGCATAACGAAGGTCGCCGGCACAGTAACGCAACTCTATCTTGTCTTTATACTCTCTTTTTGCTCTTTTAATTGCCTCCCTGACTTTTTTATGCACAGATCTTTTTGCCAAGGCACCGCCAGTGAAAAAAAAATACGTTTTTTCCTATTTAGAACACTCTTCAGTATCCTGGTAACCCACGGTTTGTTGTTTGTGAATATTACAATGTGTTTACAGGGTATCACAGAATCAACACAAAAGGATATGTAAGAAGAAACGACATCCGTCAGTTCATCTAGGCAATCACATGAGCCATATAAAAACATCCCACAGCGTACAATCAAAACAACCTCGTAAACATTCTATACTCTCATCCGTTCAACGCTTCACTGACTTAACAACAAGCTTCATACGTTGACACACAGGCTTGTACACTGGGGCCAAAAACACACTATGGTGGTAAGAAGCCCCGAAAGATGGCATAGGCTTGGCTTTCTATGCTTCGGGGATTGTGCCATAACATAAATCCTGTTTGGTATTATTCTGGGTTGTTGGGCAGGTCACATTTTATACATTTACTGGTTATACATTTAGAGAGTCTTCGTCAGAGCACAGTTGATAAAGTCGCCCAAAATAAATTTTGGTGCATCTCGTGACAAGAAATCGAGTCTGTGTCACATCAGCAATGACCCTCGCAGACATAGCTTTCGCTCTAGGGTGAATATACACTACAGGTAGTCCTCGACTTACGACGGGGATCCGTTCTTAACGCGGCGTCGTAAACCGAATTTTAACGTAAGTCGGATCATACGTTCATACAGTACTGTACCATAATAACAGTACAGTACTACAAACACTTAGCCTATCCAAACACCTATCCTAACACAGCAACCTACATAATTATCAATAAACATCAGTACAGTAAAGTATTGTGCAGTACAGTACACTTTGTTATCACTGTGGCTTTCATATGAGCAGATCCTGTCACGTGTTCAAGGATGCGATCGTTACCCTTGATAATCGTAGCGACAGTCGAACGACTAAGTCCTAATGACCTGCCAATTTCTGTTGCTGTTTCCCCTTCTCAGACTGCCTTATGATATCCACTTTCATCTCCTTGTTGATGGCCTTCCTTTTCTTTGATGCACTGTTATCAGATGAGTCTACTTTCGCTAAACCTCGTAAGTGGGAATGAGCGTCGTAACCACGAAACGACGTAACTCGAGACCGTCGTAACCCGAGGACTACCTGTACTGTGAAGAACAGTTGTGGAAATTCCCTGTGGAGATAGAAAGGGCGAAGGGAGACTGACAACAGTTCGATATCCGGGGTGCAGATTGTTTCACGCACTACTACAGTTTTACAGTATCTTTCGTTAACATACAAACAAACACCGGTGACCATTGCGGAGCGGTCACAGCGATATGGAAGACCGAATCCGGAAATAAACAGCTCATCACCATCGTTATTCTCATCTCAGACACGCTGTTTACAGGGCTGCCGTGATATAGCCATAGTTGCTGGCACGGCGTAAGACACCAATTCCCTCCCCCCACCCTCCCAGGCAAACAGGCAGGTCTCGCGATACTCTTCCATACACAAAAACCAGCGCCTCTAACTCGTTGCGCAGGGACTGCATGTTGGCAAGTAGCACAGACGGTAACGGTGGCATTCGCTGCTTGTTATTCAGTCCATATTTCCACAGTCTACGCTGTGTACCTCCTCTCCTACCTCTCTTTCGCTCAGACATCTCCGCTGAAATCAGTTTACAAGGAAGGGTCAAAAATAAGAGGGGATGGTCGGAGGATCTCAAGGACAGTAGGAACTCTCTAGTGTAGATGTAGCAGCCGCCATCTTGATGTTGTTGTCCTGACGCGAGTACAATAGAAATCCAGAGACAAACGCTGATTAACACCACAATTCCTGGATTCGTGAACTTGAACATGTTTAAAATAGTCACATCCACCACCATGCATAAAATGAATAGCGAGACTGAAAAACTGACACACTAAATAGAGGAAATGGGCGAGCACAACGGTCCCGTCTCCCCACATGCATGAGCGCCATTTTCTTAACAAAGAGTGATGATCCTTCTCCTAAATAGCTAGAGGAGCAGCTCTTCATCACATTTCAACTTGCCCGTTAATCTGCGTCAGGTTTTGTGTGTTGGCAATCCGTGAATCCGGGACACCATCGTATATATTTCTGTGTCTTCACCCCTTGTGGTATTTTTTGGAACATTTTCTTTCAACTGTAGCGTCTGCGCCATCTCGCCCTATTTGATATCTGTGCATCAGTTGTGTTTTATGTTAGATTGTGATTCTTTTTCTGCAATCGTTGTAACAAGCTGTGGAGTTGTGCTGTAGCAGCATGATTCGGGAAAGTTAAAATAAAGCAACTGAAGCAAGCTTTGTGTGCTGTTTACGTTGACACAGGATTCATCTACATTTGTTGTTCCAAAAGACAGCTAATAGAGCACCATGGCTGTTCTAGTGGAAATCCTTGACTTCAACACAGACCTTTCTTTAAGCGTTACGGCATTGTCGTTGTTGTAGTGGTTTTCCGTGAGATGACCTGCAGATGTACCTCCAGGACCCGGGCTGGCTATACCGCTGCTGGATCGCCTGCTGCTGATGATGAAGAAAGATCGTCGGCAGAAATTCTCAGCATGGCGATGACAGTACGGTGACGTGTTTAGTCTGTACCTGGGCAGCCAGCTGGTGGTGGTGGTGGTGCTCAATGGCTACAAGGTCAGCCGGGACGCACTGGCAAAAACGCCAAATTCTTCTCTGACAGGCCATATACTTCGGGATATCATAACCGACAGCAAAAGGCGCTATGGACACCTCTGGTGCGGTGTGGAAACACCTGCCTGGAGATTACCTTAAGATGCAACGCCTTGTGAACATGTGGCTTGTGCTAAATGAGTTTATTAAAATTTTTGTAGACGAGCATTACCGCAGGTTTAAAGACTTTATTGAAATACATCATCATCACAAGAGGCAGTCAGGATCACTTCACATCAACAGTAAATACATATTCGGATTTGATCAAATTCAAACAATTTTCCCGCAAGTATGGGATGATAAAGTATATTTTTAGGATGCTAATCTCCTTAATTAAGGTGATCTTTGACAACTTTGTAGGCGGCATGGATACGGGCTCTAAAATTATCTGCTGAACTCAGGGTTACTTCCTTCACCACCCTGACGTGCAGGACACGTGCTACGAGAAGATCCACAGAGTTATCGGAACTGAGCGAGCGCTCACCATACAGGGAAGACCCCAGTTCATTCATGATTATATTTTTAATGAGATCTTGGACTATCCTCTGATTCTCATTTTTGTTCTAAGAACAAGAACTGGCTTTATATTTAACAACTTACATCCTACCTAATTCAGCGACAGCGACAAATACTTCGCGAAAAAGACCGGGCAGCATGTGTTTCTTATCTGACAGCAGTGCAGGGATTCGTAAATGTTTTTAAAATTCTGACAGATGACAGTGTCACGGACACCGGCTCTCTCCCACGAGCAACACACATACATGACGTCTGTACGCGTTCTTACAACACACAAAACAACGATTGCCTGAGGCTGTCCACATGATGTTAATAAGTTGCTGGAATGGCTCAGGATTTACAGATTACAAAACACATATGCATAAATAAAAGCTCGCCTCTACACAATACTGTACTCTATCGGCGACACACAGCGAACAATACTGTCAACGCTTATCTCCGGGGCACTTCCCCGATCAATCACACTTAGTCAAATAACTCTTAATCGTAATCTCAACTCTTATCATCTATGTATGGAAAACACACGCCTCTCACAGTTCTGTTTGTCAACACAAAGTGCCAATTCTATTATCTCATTTATAATCGCACCAGCAGTCGTGAAGGGCTTCACTTACAGTTTCTTGGCGACACGAAGCCCAAGGTACAACCAGTGCACACACTGCTGAGTGTTTCACCGAAGGCGAAAGGTTGAGATCTAGAGAAATCCTCGATCAAAATGGCGCTAACACAATTGCCCGTACACAGAGATAGTAAAAAAAAAAGCTTTGGCTAGGCAAGGAATTACTGCTGGCTCTACTCTCACATTAACACTCACACAACATCCTTCAACTCTGATGTCCGCCAACGCCGTCTGCTTCTCTATCCTTTTCGCTAGAGTGATCTCCCCTTTCTCGCTGACATTCATACGTGTTATTTACCTTTGCAATCCAAAAACAGCGAAGGGGTTGAACTAACTTTAAAACATTGAGGCACGGACAGACAGCAGCTGGCCCCCAAAAAAACTTTGATGTGTTATTTTCTTAGGAAAAGGGTACGTATGTGTATGTGTATCTGTGTGTGCTCGCGTTCGTGCGTTCGTGCGTGCGTGCGTGCGTGCGCTCGTTGGAGTATGTGTATGCCAATGGTAATTTTAGAAGGACCTTTTAAGCTCACTATGGCAATAGTGAAATTTTCGTCCTGAAACAAGCACTTAACAAACAGCACATATTTCTTTTTTCTTTATCTAGCTGATTAAAACCTAAAAGTCTGGTTTACATCTTTCAAAACATTATCACAACATTATACTCTGCAGCTGGCCCCCAAAAAACTTTGATGTGTTATTGTCTTAGGAAAAGGGTACGTATGTGTATGTGTATCTGTGTGTGCTCGCGTTCGTGCGTTCGTGCGTGCGTGCGCGCGTTAGAGTATGTGTGTGACTATGGTAATTTTAGAAGGGCCTTTTAAGCTCACTATAGCACTAGTGAAATTTTCGTCCTGAAACAAGCACTTAACAAACAGCACATATTTCTTTTTTTTCTTTATCTAGCTGATTAGAACCTTAAAGTGTGGTTTACATCTTTCAAAACATTATCACAACATTATACTCTGCCTCTGACATGCAGATAACAAAAGACTGTCTTTCCTGCGTTTTTAGTCGGTAGAGAATATTATTTGTTTATCAGTGGTAAAGGAGGGTAGTACGAACAACTAGTAAATCTGTGTTAACAGCCTCCAGAGATTATACGGCTTTTCCAAAGCTTTCCACGATAAAGGCACCGCGGTCGGTCTTCAGCGCCCACGTGTCTACAGCCAGGGTGGCCCATCAGTTGAAAAATATTGGCTGTGGTCTCGTTAAACAGATTCGTTCTATCATGTATATGAGCTTTTCAATGATTGTTTTTAAAACTAGCATTTATTATTATTCTCATCATCGTCATCATCATCATCATCATCATCATCATCATCATCATCATCATCATCATCATCATCATCATCATCATCATCACCACCATCCGGACTGAACTACTGGTGGCGATCAACAGCATGTTGGGAGTAGTCATAGACTGTTCTCAGGCGCTGGACCCCTACGATTGTGGAGAGAGTTGTGGAGGCCATGATACTTGTCACTAGATGTAATGTCGTACCAAGTCATGAGATTATCCAAAGTTCTTCCCATGAAATTTATGAAATTGTATTGTACATGGGAAATGGTGTGTGGAAACTACAGCTCAGAAATTTAAATTCTAGTTGGAGTGAGGTATTGTTATTCATGAATGACAGACGTATCACGTGTGCTTTAATGTATTCTATATTGTATGATTCATAATTAGAGAGAATATTCATGCTATAGCAGGTTTTTTTACATTATCCTTTGTCTTCTCTGTGCATCTTATTTCCTCCATCTCGCACTCAGTGTGTTTTGTGTGTGTGTGTGTGCATGAGGGCGTGCGTACACGCGTTCGTGTATGTACCAGCATGCTTTAAGTGAAGACAGCTTTTATATATTTTTAAAATGGTCTTAAAAATGAGACAAAGGCGGAAAGAACCTAAGTTACATTTGTAAACAATAAGTAATTAGGCTACAGTCTGATGTACATCTTCTTGTGCTTTAGAACCGGTTAACCCTCTTTCTGCTTGGATGGCATGTTGTATATTTTTTCTATCTTTAACGCATGTTGTTGAATTTTCAGCCATTCTTTAGAACCTCCTCTCTCGTGTGGCATGTGCATCCTGCTTTGAGTTTAATGTGTCCACCCTGTGATCTTGTTCTCATTGACATATTTTATAGAAAGTGATTTTCTTAGAATCATCATTGTTTGCTACGGATGTCAGGGATGTACGACAACCTACCCAACACTAAAGCCAGTGTTGTTCAATGTATTGTTGCAATACTTTGGTATCATGAGTCTGTATTCTTGTTCTCCAATCTACAGGTCGCATGGACAATAAAGTATGCTCTGCAAAAAGCATAAAGATAAGAAGGATTTACTTTGCCCATATTTTCCAACTTTATTGTTGCTTCTTCTGGACATTCTCAATCTTGTCTAATGCACAACCACACAAAAAGGTAAAATATAAAACCTGTAAGCATTACATAAGTATAATCCTACTCAGAAAAATAGGTTTATATCAATGCGTAAAGAGTTCAAGTAACTGTAAACTTTTTTTTAGATTCAAAGTAGAATACAATGTAAGCTACAAATATACAACTATCGTAAGCTAAATGTTTACACACTCGAACATTCGATTCACACAAGTAAGTGATTTTGCAAAGGCCTGATTGTCTGGAAGTTTCCAAGGTACTAAGATGGACTACTATCCCGTTAGACGACCAGACGAGCAGGTTCCAGACTGTGCAACGCGGTTACAGACAAGGGACTTGGTGTCCGACAGTTGGTAGTACACGGTCAGCTGCTGCTTCCCTCCTGTGCAGAGAAAAGTAAAACATTTTATGAATAATATTCCATACCTTGCAACGAAAAATTTAATGCAGCCTTTTCTTCTGCTGCGCATTTTGTTTGACTACAGAGCGCACGTAATTTGTAAGCAAGATATCTGAGAACTGAATAAACTCCTACCTGGTTCGTAGTAGCTGTAGATTTTGATAGGAACAGGCTGGGTGTTGATGGGAATTCCTTGGGAGACAGTAATGGGCAGTACTGTACGAACCCCTTGGGCGCCAACCTAGAATACAAGAGACCGTTTAGGTATCGTACACCCTGTCAACCGAATTTCTCCAAACTTTATTTACTTCTTTGACCGTGAAGCGATATCAATAGCTTTTTTGATATTACCATCAATTTTTAATTATTTTACTGAAAGCAGAAAAAAACTAGCTGCTTACTTCATCGTAATACAGGATGTATTTCCTGTGACCTTGTTCCTGAAGTTTCGAGTTCAAAACTGAATAGCTGGGATTAGTGGTATCAACAGAAAAGCCAGTAGTGATGCCCACTTCCAGAAGAGTCATTCCTCCCACCTCGCCATCCACACGCTTCGCCTCTACGACTACAGTGTAAACTTTCTCGGTGACTTTGATGACCTGGTAGGTCACCTGGAAGGTCTCAGAAGTCGTAGACTTGTCAACGTTATATTCCATGACAACCTGTAATAAAAATCACGAAAATGATTTTAATTTTAAAGGCTAAATAATCGATAGCACAAGGTGATATCTTTATATATCTGAGTCGATGAATCTTTAGGCCCAGCTTCCCATCAAAACATAATAATTTGTGGGGTAATATTAAACTTTAGCTGCCTACGATCAGAAGACTTTAGTTATAATCGCCACCTATTGTACAGCTCGCACTCAGATAATTTAATATACACTAAAGTCAGGTGATATTTTTAACACAAAAGGACTGAGTTCTTTTTCTGATATCAGTAGATATTTTCATTGCCTACTCAGTGCAGACGTTCCCAAATACTTTCGAGAGCAGTGTAGGAGGGTCCTCAATATTTGTTTGCTCTGACTTACTTTTGCCTCGGGGAAGCCGGTGAATGTGCCACTGGTTGAGGCTGAAATCTGCACTTCAGATGGAATGTTGCCATTCTGAAAGCATACAGGGCAGTTACAGTGAAAAGCATATTTTTGAGTGTTTAGCTAGCGTTTAACAATACAGCTGACTGCTTTTTTTTATTATTTTTTTTTTTTTTTTTTTGAACACAACAGAAATGATGACAATTTATTTTCAAATAAGAAAATACATTTACATCTCTAAATCAAAATGTATTATACGTTACATTACTGTTACTACCTTCAAAAGTTGGCATTCACTCCCTCAGCGTCCTTACCACTAAAGTAATGTCAACGGTTTGAAGCAAGAGCTTATTTGAGTCGTCGATGGTCACTTGTCTACTGAACGCCTGACCTCCTGACCGCCAGCTAACGGTGACCCTGAAAGGTACTGCCACTGGATTGTGGTTCGCTGCAGCCATTTCTGCCAACGCCTGAAGACCGACAACTGTGTCCTGTGACAAAGACACATTTTAAACTTGAGCACTTGCTTTAGTGTCCTGCCTACAACATGTAATGGGTTCTTGAGGCCATACTTTGAGGCCATACTTTCTTTGTATTACAGTTTGTCACAGTTTGAGAGATGTGGTGCACATTTTGGTTTTCAAAATGGAGATGTACTAAAGGTTTGTTACTCAACACCTGATAGTATTGTCATTGTTTTAAGCAGTTATCAGCAGGAACATAGCCGTTTCGTGATGCCGTGCAGCAGCTACCTGAGTAGACTGAAAGCCACCGTTGGGACCACGCAGCTGCAGCAGCCAGCGCAGGATGGGCAGCCCGCCCTGTACGTCACCGCGCAAAACGTACGTCAGCAGAGCGTATGACGTCATCTCTATGTTTAGCGCGGTGGACTGCGCATGTCTTTCCCAGTGTTTTTTATCGCCACCTTAGGTAAACAGGTTGACAGGTATACAGTATGAATCTATAAGTATCGATCATGAACCAAAATTGTTGTTAAGCATGATAAAAATGTCTACTATCCGTTTTACACTAAAAATATTCCTTGGAATCTCTTTTGTTATTTGTTTTACTTAATCCTGCTCTAACGTGTCTCTTTTTTCTTTCCTCCTCTTCTATATCTCTTTCTTTCTGTATACATAAATAAAATATTATTTTATACTTAAATAATTATATATATATATTTGAGACAAAGATGTCATAAGCTGTGTGGCTACTTTTGCTTTTCGTCTTCATCCGATTGTAATTCTACAACGACCAGTAAACCCGAACGTAGTTCTTCATTTCTTTTAGCTGTTATTTGTTTTCATGTACTCTTCCTGATAATAAATATCTTTACTCTTTTATAAAGAAGTTTTTTATTCTTCTCAGATCAGAGACTTAAGTCATGAAGCAGTCACGAACTTAAAGGACGGGGTCTTTAAATACATAAGCATTACTAATGACCAAGAATACAAGGCTCACTTGTTATCGCCTTCTGTAGCAATTTCTGAAAGGCGGCGTCCTTCATGCTGCTGCCAACTAGATGGAATGCATAGGTTACAATGGCGAGGTCATAGGAATCAGAGAGGTCCTTCAGTCTTCGCTCCAAGTACATACGAGCTTTGGTGATAGCATTCTGCAACTTTTTTTTAAACAGAAAATCTCACATACCTAGCAGAGCAACGATGAAGTAGCATATATAAAAGCCCCCTAACACGATACTCAGTCAAATTCTTGAAAAACATTTTTTCCAATATTATGTCTTTCTATTGATTTTGTCAAAGTGCAAACATGTAAATATAAAACACTAAATAATAAAGTCATTAAAACTGGAATATCACGAAATGAAAAATAATATTCAAATATTTAAATGAATAAAGTGACATCAGAATATGAATATCCTCACGCTCTGTTGATCCGCCGGACTCAAATCCTCAAATTTATTGCTCGCCTCGGCTAGAGAGATGAGTACGAAAGCCGTCAGTGCATCGCCCTCCGCAGATCCTCCCTGGTACAAAGTGCATGTGTATGTACATCGGCATTTTATACATGAAGCGAATTGTCACAGATTTTGTCTGTTCAGTCTTTGCCAAATTGTGCAGGGGGTAACCCTCATACTTTTCTGTTGTGTAAAAGTCACAGTTTAAATTGAGACGTGCCTTTCCTGTTAAATAGGAGAGCGAGTATGGCGATTTCATACACTTTACTACACTTTAGCACGTGAAATGAAAAAATACTATCCAAGAAAAGAAATCTTATTGTAAAAATATCTTCTGGTTCAGCTTTTACTGTATTTGTCCTAAGCCATGAGTCCAAAACTTCTTGAAAAATCCATACAAATCAAGGAAATATACTCAAAACTGAAACTGGACTGGTGAACCATAAAGAGCATTTACTTCTAGACAGAACTATTGTCTGAAAGTTTTTGAATATTCTACCTACCTGTATTTCCTTGTGGATGACATTACCTGGCTCTGGAAACGGGCCATTTCTGTCTTGCCGAGCTATCATCCACTTTATTGATGATATGATCGTTTTAGGATCAATAGTAACAACAGTATTTTTCAGTGCAACAGCCTGGACAAAGCACTTTGTAACGAAGGCAGTCAACCTAGAACGATTAATGAAGTGTTAGCACAATTATTTTTATATTTTGAACTTAATTAAAATAATGAAAATTGATGATCTACGAAGATTATAATAGCACGTGAAACATTCACAAGCAAATGTTTGCTTTAGCTTTTTTTAGTATTTATTTTAACTCGTGTATTAGGTGTATTCTATTGAAAAATAAACTGGTTTGGACCATTTTCCAGAGCTGTGTCAGATGAGTGATGAAATAACAAGGTTTTTAGAGAATGGTACTACACTTATCGAGAGAGATTAGTCTGTTATAGTGGGATGAAAGCAAACACCTATTTCATTCCTAATTGCTCATCCTCTGATGACACTAATTACATAATACTACACTGGGCAATACAAACGTGGTTAAAGTTTGTTAAGTCGTGAAATAACCCCTGGTAAGGTGACTAGAATATATAGGTGTGTGATAGATGATGACTGTGACTGTTGTATAAGTAGACACTAACCACATGCTCCCAGAGCTGTCCCTGTTTCCGAAGGCACTAAACGAGCCGTCAGTGTGTTGGAATGTGATTTCTCGTTGATATCCTGTAGACGACATTCAGATGAAAATTTATTTTTAAATCTTTTCTGCCTCTAACCTCCTGAAACACAATTTCCCCACTTGACTTTGTGTGATTTCTTCTTGTTTCCCAACATTAAAACACGTTTAAAAGGCTTCCACTTTGGTACAGTAAACATTCCTATAAACAATGGCAAAGGCTTGTGGAGGGTTGTATGCTTTTTTAACAATATTCGTATTTTGAAATTATATTTTTGTTAATGAACAAACTGAAATCTAATTCTAATTACTTTCCATACATACCTCTTATTTGACAACATTCATTTCTGCAAATGTAGAACCGTAAAAAAATTTTAGTTCCAGACATTATGCAAACAAATCCAACTAAAATGATTATAAAGAACAAAGCACCTGTTAACATGAACGTTTCAGCATTGTGTGCGAGGGCTGGAGTGTATGTGTTCGTGCGCTGCAAGTAGTTGATGAGGAAGACGTTGGGAGCGAAGAAGATCATGTTTTGTTCTCCACATCCATAAGGCAAGCGAAGAAGATCGTTCAAGTTTGCGATTACAGATACCAGGAGGTTCCCTGTCACAAAACGTAGATGTTGACATTTAATTCAACAAAATATATCACGTGTAAATTGCGCTTACATTGTGAAGGAATTGGTCATTCTCTAGAAACATAAGACAGGAATTAGCAGACTGTACATAACTTCCAATTAGTGTGTTTGAGAATGCTCCTATGCGTGAAGGCCGATCAAAACAAAAAAATCGAGCAAAGTTCTGACGAGAATATGTAAATATGCATGTAAAAACTCTACCAAAGTTGGTCAAACCTTTCTCAAAATTTATGGAGAATAACCTTATGCCACAGAGGCATAGAAGTTTGTACATATCTCGCAAAATATGGAAATGTCGAGCGTTAGATAACACTACCAGACTAACCAGAGATTTTGACGGTGATGACCTGTGACCCCTGAACTGCTGTGGATGGGAAGTTCAATGGAACAGATCTCGTGAACACTACGTTGGGTTTGGCTTCAAGCAAAACAGTGACTGTCTGTACTTGACGGGATCCCTCGGGCTGTCAAACAAGTGTGTGCTTACAAACAATGGCATGCTTTTGAGGCGAAATTCGAAAAGAAAACTGCGACAAAAATATACATCCTGGGCTAAGAAAGGCACAGATATAAACAGGCTAACTTACCTCCACCAGCAGTTTGTACTCTACTCCATCGCCAGGAACAGAAGACGTTAGGTTGATACGGATAGGTATCTCCCCTAGTTTTGTAGGTGTAAAGCAAAACTCCACTTCTTGCACTGTGCTAGATTCCACCTGTTAAAACCTCTTCTGTTTGAAATTGGTTTTTGTCTCTCTAAACTCGTACCACACGCGCTGGCACACACACTCATACACTCAAAACACACAAATGCACAAGAATAGACACAAAAGCATACATGTATGCATGCAGGTGGATTTCTTGTCATGTCCTTTTATGATTTCAACAAAATACAATTTTTTAAGTGTACAATAAGACATTTGGCACGATAGAAATGAATAACATTGTAACCTAAACAACATTTATAATGTCTTCCTTGCTGTTAGGTACAAGAGTAAGATAAAAATTGTAAAATACATAGGAAAATCAGAAAACAATAAAGTGTATGGACACCACATGGTATTTAAGACACGTTGTATTATCCTACTTAGAAAAAAATAAGCAAAGCAAAATAGTCCATATATCGGACTTTTTTCCAGTTTAAGAAAGATTTTGTATGTTTCTTCTATGGCTCAATTCATTTTGCCTCAAGCATTTTATGTTACCTTACTAATTAAGCCTGATCAGAACTACATCTATAAAGTTTTATCAGGACTTCCCAAATCACTCATGATATCATTGCTGACTGTGGCCGATGTTATGTACTACCACTTATCCGTCAAGCTTCTAAGAGAAACGCTTTTTCCTCTAAGGTTAAATATACAAAATTAATGCTTACAAGACCGAGGTCTTGGGTCACACTAACTGAGCGACGAGTCTCCACAAGGTTGCTAGGGTTGCCAGGTGATGGCTCCACCACAACGTTGTTTATGCCGTCTGCCTGACCCAGGGTCATTCGCATCTGGTAAGAGAAGAAAGGAAAGAGGAGTTGCATTGCCGTATCTTTCAGGACTTAAGAAAAGTGCAGTTATTTTTCTTAAAGAGTCTACCTGTAGAGGTATGTCCTGGTAGTTGAAGGCGAAGGACCTTAGGCAGATATCCTCTCCACGTATCACGGAATACGGCAAGTCCAAGGTGACAAACAGGTCTTGAAACGTGATCAGCTGTAACAGACAGATGTATTGTAAAAAATCTTTAAAATCAGTTTTACAATTTTCTTTAGTTTGCTTGATATAACTAATGAGTTAGAATATCCACTTGGCCTCTTTTCCATTACTAGTCAGACAAGACTGCAAACAGGAGCTGACCTCTACTGGCTGAGGGAGGACAGAGAGTCCGTACTGCAGGTGAACTGCAAACGCTGTGGTCACCCAGGTCGTGATGGTGTCCGGAGCAGTCTCCTGTTTGAGAAAAATTCCGTTGGACCTGTAAGGAGACAAAATTCTACGATGACTATGCAGCTACATAATCCTGTTTCTATGCACGTAACGACTGCCTTCTGTCTATGTAAAAAAGATAGCTGCAATATGAACATCTGAAGTACAAAGCTGGGTAATAGATCACGCACTATCAAAATATCTCACCGTCTTGTCTAAACGAGCATACATGAAGATCTACTGTACGACACTTATATATATATATGTGGTTTGCACATGCGTGATAGCATGACCTTGTCGAAGGTGTAAAATTGTTTTCTTTGGACAAGCGGTAACACACACTTATTTGCTTAACACTCAAAATAAATTGTTTTTCCTCCAATCCAAAATAAATCTGACCATACCCATCGTGAGACTTTGAACCTGACAGCCAACTAAAAGAAGAGAATACATCCATAGAATTAATATGATATAGAAGAATCTTTAGTATATTCTGCAAAGACCAAGTCCCAGACTAGAAAGTGAGAAATGGAATCAAAAGAGTATATTGTGCTACACCAAAAGCTTCTGAACAATGTGAAAAAGACACAAATTGAGGTAGTACGGGAACATCTCGGGATGGAAGGGACTTACAGAGACGATCACGCGGACAACAGTACAACTAGATACAAGGAGAGATAGACGAAAGGGACAAACAGTCGAAAAGCTGTGGGGCCTGTCGATAATTTAATCGCAGAGAACATATGAGAACCGAGAGAGATGGAAAGAACTGGTGATAATAATGTCGTGTTCTCAACACCAATTGAGCTACATATTTATGATGATGGTAGTGATGATGATGATGATTCTATTATTGATAGGAGGTGAAGCAGAAAGAAAGTTCCAATATTTAGAAAAATGTCGTGTCACACACCCAATTGTGATCATACTCCACAGCCATCGTTCAGGGAAGAAGGATCGGATCTTCTCTACTGGAACTTCGACGAATGATCTCGAAACTAATTGGAATAAGCAGTACTCTGATGGTGCACACTGATATGGCGCAAGCAGTCTGTTAGATATATTATCCCTGTAACATTAACTTTGTTTTATTATACTGAATCAGGATAACATAGCGACAGACAAAAGCATTCGTATTAAACATGCCTATTTAAACTAGAGATAACAAATAGTGGCAGCAAGTTTATGGAAATATACTTTATGAATGGGATAAAATACTTCACCGTGAGCTAACAAGCCAACAGTATTAATGAACGCCATTTTCAAAAAGGTGAAATGGTTGTTCCGAATAGTCATTTTGAATATCGTGAACACATTTTACACCTACTTTCCAGAGTAGTATTCCTCTAATAGAAAGGAAAACAATTAAATTATTTACCATAAATTTGCTTTGCTGACAAATTGTACTGGTATAAAGTTATTATTAAATGCTACTCACATATTTTCATATTAATATTCTTCTTCGCAATTGTTTTAAAATTCAGATAAAATATATCTTATTCTTGCATGATTATTCAATAAATGTAACTATCATTTTTCGTAGTCATGTGACTTTTTCCTTACACAAAAGTCTACAGTTTCCAAAGTTAACATCTTTTTAGAGCAAATTTTAAAATTACTGTCAACTAAAACAATTGCCTTTACGCTTGTATAGGAACAGACTACTCACAGAGTAAAGCTTGCTAATCTGTCGCTTAGGGTGCCGTCTGTCAGAATATGGATTTCAGCATTCTAAAACATTAAAGTACCGAAATATTATTACAATTATTATAATGAGCAAAACATTCTGATACTATGCCGTGCTCTGATTATCTACTAATCTTTTCTGCCTTTCATATAACACGAGTACATATGGCAATAGCTTACAGTTTTCACTTTAAACTTCTTGACATCAGACAAGTAAAAGTCCCTGGTGTTTAGTCTAATACTTCATCTCATCTCTGCTTGACGTTTTATTTCTTTCAGAACTTTTTTCTTGAGAACTCGAGCAGCAGTCTTTCTCCTATTACTAATCAAACTTAAAGGTTCAGGTCTTACATATACATGTACAAGGGACACAGGACAGACAAACCATCCCCAAAATGACAATATCCTTTTTACAGTCCATAAGAAGTATTGTTCTTAGATATCCTTTTTTCTGTTAACTAAACCAAGCGGTCTTCGTGAATTCTACATAATCTAGTTTTTTTAGCGATAATAGAGACATTATTTGCATTCATAATTTCATTTCCAAACATTACGAAACAGCCAACATTGTAGAAGAGAATACTTACTTCAAAAAGACTTTTAGCATCAGATCCTTGAACGGAGTAGGGCCAGCCACTGCTGGCTACAGACTGCCACAACCCGCTAGTCCCACTGACGTAGTCATAAGAAGCCAATTCTTTTGTTACCTGTTGTATTAATAAAATATAGAACAAAAGTATCTCTTATGATCCTTAACAATCGTAGTTATGAGGACTTTTACTCTTCTTTTTAAGGCTTTTTAAAACAGCATTTCAAGTCAGGAAATCAGTTTGCTCAATTTATGTTTCGAAATTCATTATTTACTCTCAACTTTGTTTCCTTCATTATGGTATTTCTATGCGCTAGGATCCCGTACTTTTTAAAATCTTTATGATGCGACACATACATTTATACCTAAAGCTTACTTTCCAAAATTCGAAACCATGAAATGTTGATTTTTAGGGATAACAAAGTAAAATAATAAATAAGTGAAACATTGAGAAATAGATCTTTTATTTGTGAGAAATTGTTTATAAACATTTATTCTGTCCCGTTAAATACAATTATGTTTAATGAGTAGACAACTACAAATCATTAGAGTGGAGTGACGACGATAAAAGTTCCAACAACACTACCTTTACTGGCTTTCATCTTTACCAGAGAATATCAAGACTGTTGATGTCGATGTCGGTTATCACTATAAACATGTTTTCTTATGATATTTCTTTGGGATAGATCATAATAAACTATCATGCCAAATTGTGACTGGATCACAGTAATAAGAATTAAAAAGCAATTTCTTCATTAAATAAATTCCGCTGGTGTCAGTCGATTCCAAATTTTAGAAAACTTACTTTTTCCTGTGTGATGTCGTTTCCATCTTTCAGGATCCTGACACTTTTGTCTACACCCAGCAGGAAAACAGAGGAACCTGGTTTGGCGCTGATGACTAGAGTCACGTCCTCTCCAGCCTTCACCTTGTCTTTAGAGTATTTCACACTGACCTGAAAAAGATCTTTCACTTTCCAAGACAGAAATAGTGGTTACCCGACAAGTCTGGTATGGATATGTTTTTGTGGGAAAATCCTTTGTGGGGAGTATCCAAAAGGCATGTGTTTCTTTTTCTTTGATATTTGAAGTCGTTGTACTGATTTTTATGCATCCCTTAGTATGTAGTCTGATCATCCCGCCCTATTTGATAGTAATTATTATCTTTATCAACCCCTAATCGCTAGGTTTCTCTAACCTGTTGCTAGCTAACGCTTCTTGGGTTAGTGACATATAATATTTGTCTTTTTATAAATGCTGTCTTCCCACACCGTAAACAGTCAAAGATTTTTGCTTTGAACCCATTCTAACCCTAACCCTTTCTTTTCTTTCTTTCACTACCTAATCTGTGATATTTTCATAGATAATATTTGTTTCTCAAAATCTACTAAATATTTATGCACCTAATTTGTTACTAGAGCTAGTACAAATGTTTCAGAAAGATAAAAATGTGTTCAGCGACATGAACTTCTATATCTCTGGATCAAGTCTATCCACCTGTAGTATTTATAACACCAACAATATGACTCACGGGATTTTCCGAGAATCCTTCGACTTTGAACGATATGCTGTCAGCTACCACTTCTCCATCTTCCCTGAAATAAAAGACCACTAGACGAGCACTTGGTGCCAGGACATCGTCAGCTTCAATTGATATTATAAACAGTTCGTCGCCATCCTCATTATTTGAGAAAACTGCAGATTCATCCACCATCACTCCTTTTGCATATACCTGTAAGCCAAGCAGAAGTACGAACGTTTAAAAGATTCTTTAGTGATTTGTCTGACTACTTTGTGTACGGCTTTCCAATTAGTTTAAATTGAAACTTTAATAAATCATTGATTATCTTTTAAAATACTTTTACTTTATTCTTGATTAACGCTAAATTAAACAATTCTGATTTTAAACAATCGATTTCTTCTTATTAAAAACAGATTATCTCAAAATAATTTTTAGTGAAATATCCTAGTTTTATAATCAATCATTTTGAACTCGGGATAGGGAGCTAAATAACAATAAATATCTTAATTAAAAGATTCCTTTAAAGACCTAGTACGATACCTGGTAAGTTATTACGGTAACTTTCTCAGTGGTGAATGCAGAAAACTCAATGCTCTCTCCAACCTGTCGAATGCATGAGAGTAATAAAGCAAATCAAGTTAATTATACAAAAACAAGTATCTTAAAGTAAATAAAAAATACATCGCTTGTAAAATCAATGTTTTCTAATAATTTCGTTGGCCTAAAAGACGTTTTCTAAATAGCAATAAGCCCCCGCCACACGAAAAAGAATTTTTTTACTTAGAATTTTAAAGCGACATCTATTGGCTATGATAAGATTTAAATGAAAATAACTTCAGTGTAGAAGGAAAATAAATGAAATTCTGATTTATAGTTAGATGAAGATATATTTAAGACTTTGAAATCCTCACCTTTGGGCTTACTTTAGAATACATCGTAACTTTGATGAAGTTGTCGCTAGGTGAGAAGGCTTTCTGAAGCGTCCTGGTTAATGTGACACCTTTCGATGTTGCCTAAGATTACGAGGACAATAGAGAAACTAGTTATTTATGATGTTTACTAATTTATCGACATCCAGTAATATGTCAGCAAAAATATTTATTTTGTCGATTTCAAATACGTCAGAACTACAAAGTGAATGCCGTTAATGAGCTTTGAAAAATAATTGAGTAAAGATGCTGTTAGACAGGTGACAACTTTTGTGTAATACAGGAAAATGCATGTCAACAGGTTGCGATAATAACATATCTTCTACCTACCTTTATGGTTACGGTTTCAGCTTCTTTTGGAAACGTTTGGTCAACGCGAAGTAGTCCTGTCGCGGATGGATAATACTTTTTATTAATAGTTTTCAGACCAGTTTTTGTATTTATTTCAAACTGTACTGCGATAGATTCTTTCGTCGAAAGCAGTGTTCCGTCGTATTTTGTTATACTCAGCTGAAACAAAATGGTAGATAAGTGGAATATTGTCTCGAAACCAGGGGAAAAATAGGTATCTTATGACAGTATAGCAAAAACTGGTATAATATGTTGTAGGTAACACTTTTTTCCATGATCACATAGCAAAACTTAGTTATGAAAGCTTACAGCATGAAAAACTAAAACTGAAACAGTGTTACCTCTCAACAAAAAAAACTTTCAAAAGCGTCCTTGTGAAATATATTTACTGTCGTACTTCGTACATCTTAGTTTAATTCACAACAGTTTGAAACATTCTATGGTGATCAGGATGAGGAAGAAATAAACAACGTAATTAATGTAGGTTCAAGAAGTAAGTTCAAATACTCACGTATGCTGAACTGGGGAGACCTGGTTTGAATGTGTCAGGTGAGATGGGAAGAAATGCCAGTTTTACTTCTTTCTCCTCAAAGTCAATGACAGCGTTTGTCTCTATTTTGTGTCTAGTTGATTCATCTGTCACAGTGGCAATCACCTCGGCTTGTTTGTTTACCCCAGGGTTTGAAAGAGCTATAATCTCTTGGTTGGTGATGTGAAACTCAAACTGGCCTTTTCCGTTCAGCTGCAACGGAAATAAAATATATATGCTTATGCAGACAGTTTTATAATAAACATATATATATAAAGAGAGAGAATAGCATTTGTTATCAATTTTAACGCAAGTCGAAAAGAAGTAATTCAAAGCCAAGGTCTTTCATTTAAGAACACGCTTAGGTTGCTTATTCTTACTTTGGAAGAAGCCAATAAAAAGTTGGATAAAAAATAAGTCCGAATGTTAAATTCTCTTCAGCTCTTCAGCTAACAAGTTACACAAAAGATACAAAAACACGTAACACTTCTTACAAACTCTACTCCAAACAACCACATTCACACCCACCTTCATTTTCAGATATTTTCAATCTTTTCATTTAATTTCAATAATAATGTTGTTCAACGATTTGTTAAAATCATAATGGTATGGTATTGATATATGTTATGTCAGGTCACATCATGTTTACTGTATATTTGAATACAGCAAAGGGTGTGTCTTTGCTTTCGTGCACTAGCGTGTGTGAGAGAGAGAGACCTGCGACAGACCTTGCCAGAAAATGTTTTCATTTTTGAAATTGTTGTGAGGTGGTCGTACAACTTAATGACAACATTTACATCAGCTCCTGCCACTGGCTTCCCAAACGTGTACCTGCAATAGTTCAATAAAAAGTGATTGCTCTCTCTCTCTCTCTCTCAACCTCATATTACAAATATGATCATCATTACATAGCCAAGATTGTTTTGTAATGTCAAACTGGCAGACGAAAAAATATGTATGTAGATAGCTTTACTAACCAGATCAATATATCGATAGATTGGTTGAAAACTATGTTTAGCATAATTAAGTTTTTGTGATGCTGTAATGTTTCAAGATGATATTAGAACCGTACTTGGCGCTGGCTATCCCTTTGATGCCGTCAGATGTTAATACCTTCTTTGGCACCTCTAGAATGGTTTCGAACTTCGGCAAGACTGAAATCGAAAACCAGAACCGTAACACTTGCACGTGCACGCCTACATGCATGTATATAGCTACACATACTCATACACAACTACAAACACACACACACATGAAGATATATGCTTAACAGAACATGCAGTCAGAACACACACGCTTAAGCATGCAAGTCAGTGCACTCAAATAGCTAATGAAATCGATTATAACTTGCCTGTAAATAAATGTGTACATTATCTTTTTACACTTTGATAATTATAATTAAACTCATTTTAATATGCCTTTTTATATGCCTTGTTTCTATAATACATACCATATTTTTCTATCGAAAAATGTATTACTTCCTTTTGTCCCTGAAAACATTATAAACAAATTAGGAATTTCTTTGTTATACCTTAAAGTTTGAAAACAAACCAGTCTAAACATTTTTTCGTTGCATGCATCTCCTGCACTCTCTCAATCTCTAAAAAAATTAATTTTCTCAGCATTACTCCTTTCTCCATCTTTCATCTCGTCTTTTATTCATCATAAGTACATCTACTATGTATTTAGTAGTCATTTTTTCTACTATCAGTCTAAGCTTAATAATTTGGACAGGCTAAATGTGTAATATCAATATTATGAACAACTTGAATTAGTGAATATAGCTTCTGGAACTTTTTCAGTGAAACATCTGACATACACCAGCACGCTGTATGATATGGAATAACACCCAAATATATATATAAATGTGTGTATATGTTATGGCTGAACTCACTAGAGTGCTGACGTCGATGGCCCAGTTACCCAAGGGAGGCTTTGTGGAGGTCGGCATGCTGAGCTCCACCACACCTGTGTTACCTCCCTTGATATTTTTCCACTGACGAATGACGTTCCCTGCTGGGTCCTGAACAACACGCATTCAGGGTTGCCTTTATTATAGCGTCAGATGTATTCGTCCAATACAAATCAGAACTTGTGATTGATTGATTGATTGATTGATTGATTGATTTTAAAGACCAACCTGAATGGTTTGTGTTTCTTTCAGATATCGGTAAATGCGATATAAAACTAACCTGTAAATTTCATAATAACCCTGATAATTAATTAATGGATGGGTTTCAGAGGCTGGAATTTATAGGTCAGGTTTAGATTGCCTATATCTACCGATATCTGCAAAAAATGAGAACTAGTCAGGTTGATCTTTAAATTTACCATCTTTACGTACCTTAATCAGTATGTCCATAGCAGAATTAAGTAGGGATAGGTCAGGGTTCATGGCTAGCGCTCTGATCATGACTGGAAACAAATACAAACAGATATCCTTTAAATTTTTCGAACCATTCTTTATAAAAGAATTATATCTTTTAATATGAGTAGAACCTTATTTGTGATCTCTATGTATGTGTGCCTCAGAGAGTGTGTGTGTGTGTGCGCGCGCGCTCGCGAACGCGCATATGTAAATGAATAAGATGGGACAGTACTTTGAGTATGAGAGAAAAAAGGTAACTGAATGGATGTCTTTTTTCTTCTTCTTCTCTTCTTTGCGCCAGAACCACTGTCTTTCAAATGTCTTTTACGGGTATAAAAAGATGGAACAAATGGTTTGCTTCTTCATCTTTCTCCTCCCTCTTTCTTTATCGCACTCACTTTTCCCCTCTCTCTTCTTCACACACTCACACGCGCTCTCTCTCTCTCTCCTGCTCCTCTTATAAAATCCATTCTAGTGGGTTCTAAACTTACCTGTCTGGCCCGGTTTGTAGATTGCCTTATCTGTCTGCACAAATATTGAAAAGCTTTTCTCTTCCAAAGTCATTGTCGCCGTTCTGTCAAAGTTGACATCCCCAGTGGCCTTCACACGCACTTCATACGATGAACTGGACGTTCCTGCCTGGTTTTTAACATCTGCTGGCACCTGCATTTCATTATTAAATGCAGATAATTAATATTCTAACTCACATGATCTGTGTGTAGATTGAAAGCCTGTATGTATTACTGTCTATAGAATTTTGCGCTTAAGGTGACCACGACTTTGTTTGCGGGTCAGGGGTCATTCGACAAGCCAATTTTACTCGTACAATCAACCAAAACGAGAAGTGAAGTATATCCTTCTTGACAAATAGTTTTGTTCATCATAATATTTCAATATTTATATCTGAGCATTAGAATGAGGTGACCGTTTTTCGTACAAAGTCCTTGTTTTATGTTCCTCGATCCTCAAAGGAATTGGAAATTTAATTCAAAACTTACCTGCAGTTTAAAGACGTACGGTGTCTCTGAAATTAAAAAATATCTATACATATAATGTATCCATTTCTCTTGCTTTAACTACTGATGTGATTTGGTTATAGTATGAACACCGTGGTCCCAAAAGCTTCAAAATATGTTTTAAACTGAAACAGCGCAGATTCAGTCGTTTTGATGAGTTGTGCGTGTGTATTGTGGATGTCTGTGAGTATGTGCGTCAGCTTGTTCACACACATTTCTACCTGTCTGATTGTCTGTTAAGCTGTGTTGTAAAACGAAAAAGGTGTGATTAAGGGCGACAGAGGAAAAACTTGCGTTTACCTCCTCCTCGCACTTGTTGCGATGGAGCTGATGCTATGACAGCCTTGCTGACCACGTTGACCAGCGTGACAGTCACAGTCGCCACCTCTCCATCACGCAGCAGGTGGACACTGACTGGCAACGTTTTGCCCGCCCTCATGCGGTATGAAAGTGTCACGCGATAGGTAACACCCTCCGCGCTGCAACATTCCGCATGTGACAGTTTAATCATATTCAACTATCATATCAATACATACATACGCAGGTGACTCTCTACTCGTAGTGCCCCACCCTACTCTCCTGCTCGGTCTGCCAACCGAATTAGAAAGTGATGACCACTGCCCCGGCTATACGGATAGGAGAGTCGTCCCATTCTTTGGCTATCTCTTGTTCACTCGACTTTCCTGTTCTACAGCACACAGTCGTACTCCCCGAGATGAACAATGTCGCGTACAGCCGCCGAACGAACACCTTCCACCCTCAACCCCTTGATGCGTCGTAATCCTTCCGACTCAGGTGCTTTGGAGCGCAGACGAATACACTTATGTTCTCTTCTTCTTTGAGAACGGCATCTTCTTCTGCCGGTCTTGGAGCCAAATGTTTATTTCCCACTGGTAGCCAAAGTTCTGGTAGCGTAGTCTTTGGAGTTTTCAAGTCGACAACCGAGTCCCAACTGTCCTTTATCGCTGATTGGCCTTTGGCCAAGAGGTTCCTTTACCCTGACGTCCAGAGTCTTTGCACTTCTGACTCAAGTCTCTTTACGCTTAAAGAAAGCGGATGGCATGTCGATATCCGCCTTAAAAAAACTGCCAACCAAGCGCTTCTTTTGCACTGACGACGTGCCGAGAAGTTCCGAGAAATTCCTTTTCCCTTACTTATATCACACATTCACACACAAAATATAAAACCAAGAATGTTGTTGGAGGAACATACAGCCACCACTCTTTAAGCAACCATCAAACAACCAGCATATGTATGTAAATGATAGATACTATTTATTAAAATAGGAATGTGTGCAAACATATATGGATATATTTTTAATATCTCAATACCCTTAGAATGTCGACAAAATTAAAAAGCTTGAAATCTTTAAAATTTAGAATACTCCCCACTGCTTGGTGACTAGTCTGTCTCATTTGTTTCCACAAACTACTTTTGTTTTTATCTCTGACTCTCAGCTGCTTTTGGTCCGGCATGCCTTTTACAGTTGGTACTCTGCGTCACACTTTGTAGGAGAAATTCTAAGCCATTTTCATGATAAAAACAGAAAATTTAAATATTTTTAGTGTTTATATTTTAAAAGAAATTTTTAAGTATATTTCATTTCATTAATTATTGAGAGAGAAAAAAGGACTTGCCTGGCAGGTGACATGATCATAGCCACAGAGGTGACCACGGACAGTAACACAGCTAGCCCCCTCATGCTGGCGCTTCATAGGTCAAATCCTGAAGTTAGCCTACAAGAACTGTTCGCTGATTCCTTTCCTGTCGTCTTTACGGAGAATCGCAATTTAAGATATCTTATAAGACAGGATTAAACAGATAGTTGTTATTGCTAAAGTTTTTTCTCCAGACAATGGACAGGAAAGAAACAGCTTACAGAAGGCGAGGAAAGCCCGGCAGAACTGATGAAACTTATGTAGACGAGCCTGATTTATCTATCACGATCCGGATGTAAGCCTGATGTGCAATCCTATTTCTCTTGCCCGACTTTGCCAACATGAAGAAACCCAGCATTGTGCAAACATCCTTCAAGAGCGTCCTCTCCTCATTCGATGAAGAGGAAGACGGAGAGTGTGAGCCAACAGTGAGATTGGACATTTAGAGCAGTGATTATGTTTGTGCATGCGAGTCTTCCCTCCTTCTTGAGGTTACTGTGGGCAAGCTCGTATCAGCAAGGATGGGTGATGCATTAGTGCACGTGAGTGAGATGGGGAACTAAGGGTTAGAACACAGAAAAATGGAAAAAAATAAAGAACCCTTAAATAAAGTGTTTTTAGGGGAGGGAATTTTGGGTGGATTTATACGGCTAATGCTGACCTCCACAATATTCTACAAAAGGGTTTTCGTAGTCGATCTTAAAACTGCATATAACACTAGGTACCAATACGTCTATACGTCTATCTAAGGCATAACACAAATTACAATGCTGGGAATAAAAATTAGGTTTTTTTTCACAGAAAAATTAACTAGTCCGTGTGTTCCTGTCGCATTGAGAAATGAATGGATGGATGTACATGAGAAGACGATGCAAAAGTTCGTGCTACCAACCACAAAAACTGTTGTTGATCTTGCTAAGACTGGCAATTCCAGGGGCTGCCAGCACTCATTGACTTAAATTTGTTTGCCCGTCTGCATGCGATATGACTTGATTTATAGCCCTATGTTACCAGAACTGTGCGCAATGTTTTGTGAGCAATGGAAGTAAACAAGAACAATCACAGTAATCTCCGATGCTGCATAGTTACCGCTTGATGACCCTTGTCCGCGAGCGAAGTGCTTCACAGGAGCCAGGGGTTCCTTGTACGCGATGCACATGCATGATCGTGAGAGTCCATACTTAAAGATTCGTCGAGTGGCGCAGTCGGTTTACACAGATGATGTCACAAAGGTCGTTTGCAAGCTGTTCTCGGGGTCAAATTTGATGATCCTGTTTCGACATAAGCTGTTCTGTTCACTGGTGTTTGTTTTTTTTTTTTTTTCTTTTTTTTTTTAATATTAGCGAAAGATCGGCAAGCAGTCAGCTTGTATACGCTCGCCGAATAAATGACAAATATTCATACACAACCACACAAGTACTGTACCCATACACACTACCCACATACAATGATTCACTAACAGACGCCTCTCAAGAACGGAGAACACGTATATTTCGAACGGAATGTTATCTTAGCTTTTAAGTTAATATAAAAATAAGAATGGCTATCATAAGATAATAATTCCTTAGCCTTCTTTATTCACCATAGGTTTCACTGGGGTTTTTTTATAAAGCAATAGTTCTGTAATCCATTCATCTACATGATCTACATTCTACAGGAACAAGCAGCTACAGATGTCGATTTAGTTAGAAGTTATTACAAGTAACAAACAGATTCAGGTATCCTTTTGAGAACTATGTAGACCTACTGACCCCAGTAAAAAGGACGCAAAATTGTAGTATTTAAGCCAGGGGTGGCCAACGGTCCACATCCGGTCCGCGAGGGTCCATAGGCGGAACTTTCCATGGGCGGTTTTTTAAATGATTTTGGGAAGGTAGGAGCACCCGTGATGCAGACTTTCCTACCGACAATAAGCAGGGTGGAGATCACAGACACTGCCGACTACCTGACCGGACCGCTATCTGTCAGCAAATCGTGTATTCCTAACTTCCCTGACATGAACCACCCTGTCTTCAGGCCTCGGAAAGTGTTGCCGGGAGCTAAGAAACGGAAGGTTGATTCTGAGTGCCGCAATTTTCAGTAGAAGGATCAATCATTGGCTACATGGCTAACTACTTTTAATATTCAAAAGTGAGAATCGGTTTACTCTTTAATGTGGAAACACTTCTCCGCAAAAATGAGAAAAATTGAAATATTTGTTGAATAAATACTAAATGTAAGATTTCTTGTATGGTCCATGTTAAGAAAAAAGCAGTGTCAATATAGCAAATTTTCTTGTATGTTCAGAGGTTCTAAATCTTATTTCTCTTGTCATTAGACTAAATAGAGAAATGAATAAGAGAGATATTTTTCTCAGGCAATCAATTAATTGCCACAACTCCAAAAGGAAAATAAAAAAACCTCTCGCCTTCCTTCCTTGCTGTAATTCAGATGTCAAATTTTATTTTTAGTTTATTTTATTTGCCTGGTATCTTAAAAAAAGAAAAGATTAAAGACGGCGATTAAGTAATTGAAATTGTATTGTTTTAGTTTGGCATAAAACTTCGCTATCAACTTGTTATTATTATAAGTAGTAGTAGTAGTAGAAGTACATCCGGTTTCCTGCTAATAATGTCTTGCCAATGCCAATTATTGTGTTCCTGCAAAAGAGCAATTGTTTCAAAAGCATATATCGTTTAAAAGGCTAATACTTATTAAAATCGAAACACCATATTTTCTGAATTCTTGAATCTGTAGGGCGTTCCTCGTGAGCAAATACTCGGCGTTGTCAGCTGCTGAGATATAAGAGGGCAATTTCATTAAGAAATTTTACACAAGACTATTGTCTCACATATCGCTTTGCTGTTTCTCCCATCTGAGTGGGCCACTCTCTTCCACCACTCGCTGGCTCGTAAAGTCTTATCATCTTTTAATTCGTATTATTGCTCAAAAATAATAAGAATAAATAGAATTTCCAGCCCACTTCATAAAACAATCTGTCTCTGTGAATACAGTACCAGAGAAGGATTGCCTACGGTAAAGTGTTAATCAGTCTACGTTAATGAATGGACAGAACAACCTTCATAGAAGAATCCAAGTACCAAATGTCAGGAGATAACAAAGCAAGATGCTCTAAAAATAATTGATCTCAGGAATTTTCAGATGAAGGAGTATATTTTTTTGTTAGTTTGGACTACTCGTGTTTGGTCTGCTTGCATTTTATTTAATAGCCTACTGATTTTCAGACATTTGTTCATTGCGCTAAATGTTTCTTGTCGCTATTGAAATGGAAATGAATCACACTCACAGCAGTGGCACTGGCAGCAGCTCCATACCGATGACAACTACTCCCTACAGTGTTTTCAGCTACGACATCTTCCTGACAACAAAACTCGTTTTGAACTGCGTTGTCAAGCCTGTCGTGGCTGTCGTTGGCGTACCGTCCAACGTCATCAGCTCCCTGGTGTTCTGGCGCCAAGGTCTGCACGACCGCATGAACCTCTGTCTGTATACTCTTGCACTAGTTGACCTCTGGTTCCTTATCGTGTCAGTTTTTTTCAGCATCGAGTATTATCTTATGACGATCGACGTTGCTACATGGGAACATCTCAATTTTAAAATGCAGATATATTTAAGTGGCGTCAGCCACGGCCTTCGTTTAGCATCAGGTTTAATTACAATGATTATTGCCTTAGACAGGTGTGTGTGCGTGTTACTTCCTCTCAAAACGGCTTCTCTGATGTCTGTTCGTACAATGGGTATTCTGCTAACAGTCTTAATCGCTATCCCTCAGGTAGCCTTTTTTCACAAGCCTTTCTCATTCTTGTTAATTCGGATCGGAAATTTGTCAGACAGCCAGGTTCAGTTTATGAACACAAACTTCTGGAAAAGTAATAAAATATATTTAGAAATTTTAGAGAACGTAATCATGATGATCATTGTTCCCATGACAACGTTTATCGTCGTCTCTTTGGCCACGATCGTCACTGTAGTCAGACTCAGGGCGGCGCTGGCATGGCGGCAGAAGTCGAGCTCCAGTACAAACAGCGGCCACACCCAGCAGACGGCAATTTCCAAGATGCTTGTCCTCGTGTCGTGCATCTACATTTTGACCACCATCCCCTGGGTCCTCCTGTTCTTGACTGAACTAACCCTGCCCGATTTCTCACTCAACGGCAGATTCTACGTCCTGTACACGAGCATGAACAGTGTGGTGTATTACTTTCCTTACATAAACAGTTCTGTCAACATCTTTATCTACTACAATAGATCTTCTCGCTTTCGACGCGATGTTCAGGAAATGTTTTCTAGCTGCTGTTCCCAGCTCAGCACGGCACTGATTTGCAATTCCACCATCGATGTCACGGGACAGCAAAAGGCGAAGTGACAGAGGGGTAAACAGTTATCAGATACACATGTGCTTGACCGATCAATGTGTATACATCAATCTTTCGTGTGTGTAGACGAAATGGGGCGTTACATCCCGGCAATACCAAGTTCTCGTTCCTTGCTTTTTTTTACAACAGTATAATATAGCGAAATGGAGAAATATTGGCATTTGAATTATTGTTATGATTTCATTGACGACGTGAGGACTGCAATATTACCTACCACGTTTTTAGTCGTTAAAAGGCAATCGTTTTGCACATAATATTTTATTTTGCTTCCACAACAACGAGAGTATTTCTCTTATGAAACTCTGACTATGGTTTATCTGCTAACAGAACGCACAAGACAGTTTACACGTGAGGGCCATCAGCTTCATGATTATTGTAGCTGCTTCGACTTTGTTTCTAGATCATGGCTTTGTGTTTGCATCTTGCAGGCAGTCGTCGTCATTTTGCCAAAAGCTTACCTACAACAGAGACGTGATACCCTATGGACAGCCAACTCATGGCGCTCTCAGTTGGAAAGCGTTGACTCAACTCGTGTCCGCGTGGTGGAAGAGTAGGTGGGGTACAGGCAATATCCGGTCGTTTTGTTTTGTATCTGCGAGTATTTTTCAATCCTTTGCTATTGAAGAAATCCTCTTAGTAAGTATGTTTTGATATATATTTATGAATATGTGAATGATAATGTAAAAAATCTACACTCACACACAGCGTTGTATCGTAGTATTTGTAATTATGTTACGAGTCAAAATGTTTTTCTCAGCAAGTTCTCGCTCTCTAGCTCATTGTTTTTCTGAGTGGTTACAGAGGGTATTGTTTGTAGTGAGTTTATAACAAATTAAATTAAATATTATAATAGGTTATTTATTATCTTCACACACACACTCACACTCTCTCTATTGCGAGGCGGTTCGGTGGCGCAACGGTTAGTGCCAATACAGTGAGGACTGGCTGTCCTGAGTTCAGCTCTCGTCTCGAATTATTATAAAATATAAAAGGTTATATTTTTCTCACAAGGTTACTTACCTTCAATATAATAATATAATGTTTGGAGCAAGTGTCTGCTCTTTCGATGCTGAAGCTAGAATCACAACGATTCACAGCTCTCACAAGAGCTTTTTCCCAGTCTTTATTATCTAGTCTTCTTATGCGGAAAAATGATCAAAAACCTTTGATTCGACCTTTGCAAGCATGGCATCCTGAAATCGCACAGTTACTGCCTGGCATCTCAAAATAATAACGACAGTCTTAAATATTTGGAACCGACCGAGATTCTAGTTTACGTGTATTTCTATAAATTTACTGAAATAATCTAAAAGTTTTCGTGTGTGCATATTTAGGTCTTCTTGGGAGGGGGGTTAAAAATTTAATGTGATTAAAAATTTGAGCGATTTTTTTAAATCCTAACTTAAATTCATGCTTTTATAATACCTTAAATAATACTTGAAAACTAAAATTTTCGGCATTTCAAATGAAGCTTACAATTTGAAAAAACTACCTACAGAAAGAGTTCTTATCAGAAATTGAAGAATAACGAAACGGAAAACTGAATTTACGACTGAATGATAATAATCCCATTCATTTTAGAATACTACAAGCAAATTGTGTAATATGAAAAAAAAAATTTTTCAATTTGATGTGAACGACAAAGACAGGCATGTAGGAAAATAAAAGACATAATTATATGAGTTGTGAGACGCAACTGAGAACATCTCTCTGTCTCATGCTCACTGCTCTGAAGATGTAGACAGATCCCTGGAATTTTCTAATGCCTAGAAGGTTCTGGATAATATTAAGCTTAGGTCACACTAAGCAGAAGAGAACAGTTCTGGCGATCAGAAAAGCTACAAACAACATCAAAACATTTCAGATACTGGCCATGTCCTGGCGAATGGCGCACTTTCTTGTGTTTTACCTTTTTACCGGCGGAGCACCTTTCATGATCAGTACAGTCGAGCTCAAACTCTGTATTACCTGAACCATACGTAGATTCATATTGCACAGAGTTCCTTGGTGTTACTTTTCTAAAAGCGTTTGCTCTCTCTTTATTAAATATAATGACTGCGAACATTTTTCTATTGCTTAATGGTGGCTTCGTTTCCCTCAATATCGTCTCAAGAATGTAAAAGTAATCTGGTACCTTAACTAACCAGCATTATTACTCGAGATCATAAGTTTATGGTGTAATTACATGTACCACTCATCAGTATAACATTTTTGGGGGGCGGCTGCTTTTCTACCTGCTTGTCATCATAGAAAATTAACACAATGAAACAGATATCCTTGTCATGTGCAAATATGTTGTATTCTATTTCGATTTAAATCAATGCAAACTCATAATTTCAAAAACACGTTTATTTTCTGTATCTCTATAAACCTGGATAACTGTCTCTTCTTCTAGAATTCATCAATGCTTCTTTAAAGAAAAAGCTTCTTTGTGAATTAAAGGTATAAAAGGTTTTAAAAAACACTGCATAACAAATTATAAATATTTCTGTCAGTCATGTCTACAATAAATGTAATGGCTTTCCTTAAGTGATTAAGTTATTTTACACAAAATAAAATGTAAGATGGAAAAACATCTGCAGTATAAGATCGTAATATAGCTGTTAAGTAAGATGGTGGGTTGGGACAAATTAAAAGAACATTTTGGGTATCTCCGACACAGTGACCAACTTCACATGGCTTGCAGTCCAGGTTTACCTACTTTTAGTCAAACAAAAATATTAAATGTCAGTCACTTTTATCTGAGCAGACGCGCGATGCGACTTTGCGATGTTAGGTCCTCATAAAGTCAAGATAGTAATTGCAGTAATTAAGAAATCAGTACAATTAATCATGGCAGCTTTGACGAAATCAAGCTTTTAGTCTTGTCTTAATTGTAGCGGTAAATCGTGGAGGAATTTCCTACACATAACCAACATCATAGCTATACTACATTAGACCAACGAAATATATATGCATTTACATGCGAAAGTAACATATAATATTGCTTTGGATATCCTTCATTAGGAAAAGTTAATAGCATGCCTATTATTTTTATGACACGCACAACCGAGTCTGTCACGATGATAAATCTGTCATTTTTATATGTCCCAACATCAAAAAAGAATGTACGGAAATTTATGTAAATTATATTGCCTATATTGATAAAACCTTTATGTAAAAGCAATTATCTGTTGTTGAGCGCTTGGACTTTGTTATAAAATACTGTTTATAGTAATACAAAACTTGAAAGCTTTTGACAAACTATGCGGGTACATTCCACTTGCTAGAACTTTGTTAAAAGGTCGGAGTAAAAATGTCAAAAGGGTACTGTGTCTGTGTTCGCGTGTGTGCGCGCGTTCGTCTGATTTATGTTAGATGGGTATGCTCGTACGCCTAAGCTCAATTGTTAAAAGTATATTATAAATAAACCAATTTATTTCTTTATATTTTTGTTATCGAACCTGGTTTCTCTTCTTATCTCATGTCTATTCTGTTTATCTTGCATGGAAATAAGACATTATTTAAACTTCTTATCTCGTACAGCAACACATCACCATTAGGCAAGTAACAATCAGATTCAGACATCCATCTAGAAACTGCGAAGACCTCCCAACAGTCAGACGACTCAAACACTTATGGTTGTCAAGTCAAAGGGATTGACAAAGGCAGCTCCTCCTGGTGTGCTGTCAAGAAGTAGAAGTGAAAGACAAAAGAGCAGATAGGAAAACAGGGAAACATTCAAAATGGGAAAATAAGTTCTTATATTCGCCCCTCTCTGGTCAGATACCAAATAGCAAAAAAACCGGAAGATATGGAGATCATTGGTACCGATGTAGCTCAGTTTACGATATTTATTTTATTTTCTTAAACGAAGAAACGATTAAAACTCAATGCAGGCGCGGCGGATATTTTTGTACGCCCGCGCGCAGATTCTTATTTGGAGCGGCGGGCGAAAAAAAACCGCCGTGTTTTTACAATTTTTTTTTTTTTTTTTTTTTTTTTTTTTTTTTTTTTTTTTTTTTTGCGTTTACAGCGCTTTTTTTTCGTAAAGAAATCGCTTAGTTACGATAGCTTGTGCATTTCTGAACACAGTTACTTCCCTTGTAAAGGGAGGGTACTCTGTTTTGACTGAACTATCGTCAATTTCCCAGAGTAACCCTTCTTGAAAAAAATGGCGAGACGATGTACGATGTACGTGAAATGTGCGTGTAGATCTCGGATCTCGGAATTCTGGCATAATCTGTGAATTTCTAAGGACAAGAACCATGTGTCTGCATTTCTTTTTGGTTTTCAAAGATCCTATTTTACACATTTTGATCTATCATTATCAATTTGAATTATTCTTCTAGCTGTTTTAGGGGTATTTTTATAATTTTTTGAAAATCGGTAAAATTCGTGTGTAACGTGCTGGAAAAATTTTTTTACTTCATCTACCCGATTTTGTATGGATTACAATAATAAAAGTGAGCTCTCAAGCAATTTTCAGGTAGGATTGTTCCTATTTTACAAAGTTTGATCTATCGTTATCAATTTGAATTATTCTTCTAGCTGTTTTAGTTTCTTTTTTATAATTTTTTGAAAAACGTTAAAAATCATGCGTACCAGTGTGTAAAACTGCCTCTAGCTCTTCCGTCTTCATAGAGCGATAAATCATATGACTCGAAATATTGTTGTTTCAGTAGGGCATAAGGCCCCGCAATATATTTATTATTAGCTGCAGTAACAGTAATAGTACTGTAATAGTACTGCATTCTCTTTTGCCTTGCCAGTGCCAGTCATCTTGCTGCTGCAATATTTTTAAAAGCGTGGATTGTTGCCCAGGCTAATTATTTTTCTAAATGCCCCGGGCAAAAAGACGGAGGGCGTTCCCCAGGAGCAAACACTAAGAGTTGTCAGCTGTTCACTGTTCTTTTGAATGTTATCAAAAGATCGGCAAGCAGTCAACTTGTATACACAATCAGCGCTCGCCGAAGCAATGACAAATATTCGTATACAAACGCACAAGTGCCCATACACACTACCCACATACAGTGATTCACGAAGACACGCAGAAAGCGTATATTTCGAACGGAATGTTATCTTAGTTTTTAAGTTTATAGAAAAAAGAGAATGGCTATCATAAGATAATAATTCTTTAGCCCTTCTTTATTTGGCATAGGTTTCACTGGTTTTTTGTAAAGTAATAGTTCTGTAATCCATTCATCTACATCAGGGATGCCCAACCTACGGCCCGAGGGCCATATCCGGCCCGCGACGCGGTGCCATCCGGCCCGCGAAACTTCTGCCCACAGTGCAGGAAATCGGCATGTTAGTAATAAAAAAAATATATAACGAAAAAAAGGAAAGAAGAAGTGTTTATCCTTACGTAGGGGCGTCTCTCAATCTTTTTTTCGATGGACGAACATTTCGATTCAGTGCTCCGACTTGGTGTCTACGATGCAGCCGGACATTCAGAAGTTGGTTTCGGGTAAACAACTTCAAATATCCCACTAATTACTACATAATCAATGGTAAGTACAGCTTGTTTCTAATAAAAATGGCATCTGCTCTATTTTTTTCTCTCTTTTTTTGTATTTTTCCGATGAAGCGGCCCGTGACACCTATGTCGGAAATGGGTATGGCCCGCAGGCCGATAAAAGGTTGGGCATCACTGATCTACATGATCTACATTCTACAGAAACAAGCAGCTAGAGATGTTGATTTAGTTAGAAGTTATTACAAGTAACAAACAGATTCAGGTATCCATTTGAGAACTATGTAGACCTACTGACCCCAGTAAAAAGGACGCAAAATTGTAGTCTTTAAGCCAGGGGTGGCTAACCGTCCACATCCGGTCCGCGAAGGTCTACAGGCGGAACTTTCCATGGGCGGTTTCTTAAATGGTTTTGGGAAGGTATGAGCACCCGTGATGCAGACTTTCACACCGACAATAAGCAGGGTGGAGATCACAGACAGTGCCGACTACCTGACCGGACCGCTGTCTGTCAGCAAATCGTGTACTCCTAACTTCCCTGACATGAACCACCCTGTCTCAAGGCCTCGGAAAGTGTTGCCGGGAGCTACGAAACGTAAGGTTGAGTCTGTGTGCCGCAATTTTCAGAAGAATCAATCGTTGGCTACATGGCCAACAACTTTCAATATTCAAAAGTGAGAATCGGTTTACTCTTTGATGTGGAAACACTTCTCAGCAAAAAATGAGAAAGATTGAAATATTTGTTGAATAAATAGTAAATGTTAATTTTCTTGTATGGTCCATGTTAAGAAAAAAGCAGTGTCAATATAGCAAATTTTCTTGTATATTTAGAGGCTCTAAATTTAATTTGTCTCGTCATTAGACTAAGTGGATAAATGAGTAAAAGAGATATTTTTCTGAGGCAATCAATTCATTGTCACAAGGCCAAAAGGAAAATTTTTTAAAAAGTTCTCGGAAGACGTCTTCCTTCCTCTGGTTGCTGTAATTCCCTCAATGTATACATAGCAGTGAGAAAAGGTAATCGAAAATGTCAGATGCGAAATTTTATTTTTAATTTATTTTATTTGCCTGATATCTTTAAAAAAAAAAATTAACGATGGCGATTAAGTAATTAAAATTGTATTGTTTTAGTTTGGCATAAAACATCGCTATCAACTTGTTATTATTACAAGTAGTTGTAGTAGTAGTAGTAGTACATCCTGTTTCTTGTTAATAATGTCTTGCCAATGCCAATTATTGTGTTCCTGCAAAAGAGCAATTGTTTCAAAAGCATATATCGTTTAAAAGGCTAATACTTATTAAAATCGAAGCACCATATTTTCTTAATTCTTAAATCTTTAGGGCGTTCCTCGTGAGCAAATACTCGGCGTTGTCAGCTGCTGAGATATAAGAGGGCAAGTTCAGTAAGAAATTTTACACAAGACTCTTGTCTCACATATCGTTTTGCTGTTTCTCCCATCTGTTCCTCCTTGTCTGAGTGGGCCACTCTCTTCCACCGCCTTCACGGCTTTTTTTCTTTGGAAACTCGCTGGCTAGTAAAGTCTTATCATCTTTTAATTCGTATTATCGCTCAAAAATAAAAAGAATAAATTAAATTTCCAATCTATTTCATAGAAGAATCTGTCTCTGTGAATACAGTACCGGAGAAGGATTTCCTACGGTAAAGTGTTAATCAGTCTACGTTAATGAATGGACAGAACAACCTTCATAGAAGAATCCAAGTACCAAATGTCAGGAGATAACAAAGCAAGATGCTCTAAAAATAATTGATCTCAGGAATTTTCAGATGAAGGAGTATATTTTTTTGTTAGTTTGGACTACTCGTGTTTGGTCTGATTTTATTTAATAGCCAACTGATTTTCAGACATATTTGTGTTCATTGCGCTAAATGTCTCTTGTCGCTATTGAAATGGAAATGAATCACACTCATAGCAATGCAACTGGCAACAGCTCCATACCGATGACAACTACTCCCTACAGTGTCTTCAGCTACGACATCTTCCTGACAACAAAACTCGTCTTGAACTGCGTTGTCAAGCCTGTCGTGGCTGTCGTTGGCGTACCGTCCAACGTCATCAGCTCCCTGGTGTTTTGGCGCCAAGGTCTGCACGACCGCATGAACCTCTGTCTGTATACTCTTGCACTAGTTGACCTCTGCTTTCTTATCGTTTCCGTCTTTTTCAGCATCGAGTATTATCTTATGACGATCGACGTTGCAACATGGGAACATCTCAATTTTAAAATTCAGATATATTTAGTTGGCGTCAGCCACGGCCTTCGTTTAGCATCAGGTTTAATTACAATGATCATTGCCTTAGACAGGTGTGTCTGCGTGTTACTTCCTCTCAAAACGGCTTCTCTGATGTCTGTTCGTACAATGGGTATTCTGCTAACAGTCTTAATCGCTATCCCTCAGGTAGCCTTTATTCACAAGCCTTTCTCATTCGTGTTAATTAGGATTGGAAATTCGTCAGACAGCCAGGTTCAGTTTATGAACACAAACTTCTGGAAAAGTAATAAAATATATTTAGAAATTTTAGAGAACGTAATCATGATGATCATTGTTCCCATGACAACGTTTATCGTCGTCTCTTTGGCCACGATCGTCACTGTAGTCAGACTCCGGGCGGCGATGGCCTGGCGGCAGAAGTCGAGCTCCAGTACAAACAGTGGCCACACCCAGCAGACGGCAATTTCCAAGATGCTTGTCCTTGTGTCTTGCATCTACATTTTGACCACCATCCCCTGGGTCCTCCTGTGCTTGACTGAGCTAACCCTGGCCGAGTTCTCCATCAACGGCAGATTCTACGTCCTGTACACAAGCATTAACAGTGTTGTGTACTACTTTCCCTACATCAACAGCTCTGTCAACATCTTTATCTACTACAACAGATCTTCTCGCTTTCGACGCGATGTTCAGGAAATGTTTTCCAGTTGCTGTTCCCAGCGTAGCATGGCACTGGTTTGCAATTCCACCATCGATGTCACGGGACAGCAAAAGCCGAAGTGACCGAGGGGTAAACAGTTATCAGATACACATGTGCTTGTGCTTGACAGATCTTAAATATATATTTAAGAAAAACAAAAAGGATTGAGACTTTTATTTCTAAAAAGTATTATTAGAGTTTATATGATTCCCGTAAAAAGTTGCTTTATTCTGTTTCTAGAAAGAATAATTATACCTTAAATGGTATAAAAGCTACGCTTTAAATGTGTATACATCAGTCTTTCGCGTGTGTAGACGAAATAGGGAGTTACATGTCGGCAATACCAAGTTCTCGTCCCCTGTTTTTTTACAGCAGTATAATATCGCGAAATTGTTTCATTGACGAAGTGAGGACTGCCACATTACCTACAGCTTTTTTAGTCGTTAAAAGGCAATCGTTTCGCACATAATATTTTATTTTGCTTCCACAGCAACGAGAGTATTTCTCTGATAAAACTCTGAATATTTTTAATACTAACAGAATGCACAATACAGTTTACACTTGAGAGCCATCAGCTTCATGTAGCTGCTTGGACCTTGTTTCTAGATGATCACCTTGTGTTTGCATCTTGCAGGCAGTCATCGTGCATATTGCCAAAAGTTTACCCACAGTCAGTGAGAGCAATGATACCTACAGATACTTACATTACTTCCCGTGTGTACTGGGCAGTGTTTGGGTTTTTGTTCTTGTTGACCAGTTCAGGCTAATCCGTCTTAAATATTTTGAACCGACCGAGATTCTAGTTTACGTGTATTTCTATAAATTTACTGAAACAATCTCGTTCTGAAAGTTTTCGTATGTGCATTTTAAGTATTTTTGGGGGCTAAAAATCTTCCTCTCATACAATATAGAAAACGTGGAAAACTTGTGTGGGCAGCATGTGTTTTACCTTTTTACCGGCGGAGCACCTTTCATGATCAGTATAGTCGAGCTCAAACTCTGTATTGCCTGAACCATACGTAGATTCATATTGCACAGAGTTCCTTGGTGTTACTTACTTTCCTAAAAACATTTACTCTCTCTTTATTAAATATAATGACTGCGAACATTTTTCTACTGCTTAATGGCTGGCTTTGTTTTTCTCAATATCGTCTCAAGAATGTAAAAGTAATCTGGTACCTAAACTAACCAGCATTATTACTCGAGATCATAAGTTCATGGTGTAATTATATGTATCACTCATCAGTATAATATTTTTGGGGGGACGGCTGCTTTTCTACCTGCTTGTCATCATAGAAAATTAACACAATGAAACTCTTCACCTAGAATTCATCAATGCTTCTTTAAAGAAAAAGCTTCTTTGTGAATTAAAGGTATAACAGATTTTTAAAAAAAACACTGCATAACAAATTATATTTCCATCAGTCATGTCTACAATAAATTTAATAGCTTTCCTTAAGTGATTTTACACAAAATAAAATGTAAGGTGGAAAAACATCTTCAGTATAAGATCGTAATATAGCTGTTAAGTAAAATGGTGGGTTGGGACAAATTAAAAGAACATTTTGGGTATCTCCGACACAGTGAGCAACTTAATACGGTTTGCAGTCCAGGTTTACATACTTTTATTGAAACAAAAATATTAAATGTCAGTCGCTTTTATCTAAGCAGACGCGCGATGCGACTTTTACGATGTTAGGTCCTCATAAAGTCCAGATAGTAATTGCAGTAATTAAGAAATCAGTACAATTAATCATGGCAGCTCTGACGAAATCTTAGTCTTGCCTTAACTGCAGCAGTAAATCGTGGAGGAATTTCCTACACATAACCAACATCATAGCTATCCTACATTATACCAACGAAATATATGCGCATTTACATGCGAAAGTAACATATAATATTGCTTGGATATCCTTCATTAGGAAAAGTTAATATCATGTTTATTATTTTTATGACACGCACAACCGCGTCTGTCACGATGGTAAATCTGTCATTTTTATATGTGCCAACATCGAAGAATAATGTATGGAAATTTAAGTAAATGAAATTACTTCATACTGCTTACTTCACAAAAATGTCTGATCCATGAAGAAATAAAGGCTTGATCTTTGTGTCGAATATTTTCAATATCCTCTCTACTTACAAAAGATTTCAATCTATGTTTTCAAGTTTCCTGAAGTATTTATTATATATATATAAACTATTTATAGTAATAGACAACTTGAAAGCTTTTGACAAACTTTGCGGGTACATTCCACTTGCTAGAACTTTGTTAAAAGTCGGAGTAAAAATGTCAAAAGGTACTGTGTCTGTCTGTGTGTGCGTGTGTGTGTGTGCGCGCGTATGTTCGTCTGATTTTTGTTAGATGGGTGTGCTCGAACGCTTAAGCTCAAGTGTTAAAAGTATATTACAAATAAACCAATTTATTTTATATTTTTGTTATCGAACCTGGTTTCTCTTCTTATCTCATGTCTATTCTGTTTATCTTGAGTGGAAATAAGACATTATTTAAACTTCTTATCTTGTACAGCAACACATCACCATTAGGCAAGTAGCAATCAGATTCAGAATTCCATCTAAAAACTGCGAAGACCTCCCAAAGGCAACTCCTCCTGGTGTGCTGTCAAGAAGTAGAAGTGACAGACAAAAGAGCAGATAGGAAAACAGGGAAACATTCAAAATGGGAAAATAAGTTCTTATATTCGCCCCTCTCTGGTCAGATACCAAATAGCAAAAAAAAAAACGGAAGAAATGGAGATCATTGGTACCGATGTAGCTCAGTTTACGATATATATGTTATTTTCTTAAACGAAGAAACGATTAACAGCGATAAATCATATGACTCAAAATATTGTTGTTTCAGTTGGGCATAAGGCCCCGCAATATATTTATTATTAGCTGCAGTAACAGTAATAGTACTGTAATAGTACTGCATTCTCTTTTGTCTTGCCAGTGCCAATCATCGTGCTGCAATATTTTTAAAAGCCTGGATTGGTGCCCAGGCTAATTATTTTTCTACATGCCCCGGGCGAAAAGACGGAGGGCGTTCCCCAGGAGCAAACACTAGGAGTTGTCAGCTCTTTAAAATAAAAAGCGGAATGTTTGAAGAGATTTCAGAGAAGACGAGTGGTCCGTTACTATGTTTGTGTTCCTCTCTTGTCCTGGGCTGCGCCTGCTCAGTTTCTTTATTTCATGCCACTCTCTTCCACCATCTGAAATATTCTTTCTGTTCTTTGGCTGTACCGTGCATCGTAAAAGTAGTATGTTTCCTTTCACATTACTGTCCGGTAATTATGATAAAGAAAAAAGCCCATGTCAGAACGTTTCTCTCTGTGAAAGCAGTAACACATGAAGATTGTGGACGGTAAAGTGTTAATGAACGTAAACAAAAGAACCCAAGTACCAAGTGTTGGAAGATAACATGCAAGATGCTGTGAAGGAATTAATCTCAGACTTTGTCATCTAAATGAATCTATTATTCAAAGATGGATTGGTGGACAATATGCAGCACCCGCAGAAATGAAAAAATACACAAAATAAAGACCGGTTTAGTTAACGACAACCTTTAGAATAGTTTGATAAGGGACTGGTGGGCCAAAGATTAGCAGATAACATGGTAAACAAGGACGATTTTAGTAATCAACAGCTCATCATCCATAATAAAACACCAGTTTCATTCTCAAGACTTTTAATACCGAAACATATGGTGACAGAGATGTGTTGTGACTCCTGAACTAAGTCACTAAGTGGATATTCCTTGGAGGGTACGTGAGAAGTGGACTCACGGCTTTTCAGCCTTCGGCTTGCCCTCCGGCTGCAACACCAGAAACAGTTTGGAATCTGACTGAAGTGAGGAACTTCATTATAATACTGTAGCAGCACATAGCAATCCTCGGCAACATGAAACTTTATCACAAGAGCTCAACCATAAAACTGCTTACTAGGAAAGAGAAACATCATCCGAACACATAGTAGCTTAGTTTCTATGTGTGTGTGTGCGTGTGTGTGCGCGCCAAATGGAGCTTTGGTTGGTTAACAAATCCTCACAGTGGCAAGCGATTGTAATTCGCTGAAGAAACCGTGTATAAATTTCGATTTTTTTAAATGTTTACTGCTCGATATAGTAAAATCAATTTGAAAACAAGTAAGAAACTTGAAGTGTTGTAGCCCTGACCTTCACTAGAATTATTTGCTCTACACTGTCTCCAGGGACCGAGGTTGTCGTGAGGTTGACCCTGATGGGCAAGGGTCCCAGCTTGACCGGCGTGAAGCAGAAGTCCGTGTCGCGGACATTGTCAGGGTCCACCTGGAGCAAAGAGCGCTCGCTAAGAAAGTCGAGCCTGGAAGATGCTGCAGTGAACAGAATACTGAATGTGTAGGTATATGTGTAGATGTACACAAAGAGAACATGCTTACGATTGGTGTGTTTCTACAGACACTATGTGATTTCTACTGAAGGTCTGCTATTCGTTTTAACATGCAGTACCAACAGTGTTTCGTAACCACTTACTTGGCCGAGGCTGTGAGAAAGATTGGTAGACTTTTGCCCTTCCTTAGAGACCTGTATGCCATCAATGCTTGCCATCGTCAAAGTCAACTAGAAAAAAAAAGAATAAATGAATACACCTTTATTAGTTAAAAACACTAATCCCGTTTTGAAAAGAAACTTGAAAGCAGCGTTGATTTGCTTTGCTGGGCTTTGCTGAATTCAATGCTAGAAATTCTGGACCATTATGCTCGATCTGCCTAATGCTCCCCAGTGCTCGAAAAAAAATATTGCAGCACGTTTTCAACAAAAACTGAACTACTTTATCAATGTTTATTTGCTTGTTTGTTTGTTAGGAATATGCCGTGTACACATTTAGCTTATCTTGATCTAAAGAAATCAGGAACACAACTAAAAATCTGTTTTTCTCCACGAAACTTACCTGGTGTATAAATAGCCTACCCCTATGATAAGCAGCAGAAGCACTTATCTTGCTACCGTCACTGTTCAGTTACAGACATCAACATGTCATTAGTCCTTTGATGAGGTGTGAGTGTCTGGCAAGAACTCACCTCTAACGAAGTGTTGTAATAATTGAAGGCAAAGGCCTTGAAACAAATGTCCTCTCCACGCATGGCTGAGTCAGGCGTGTCCAAGGTGACAAACACGGGTGGATACGTAGTGATCTGTACATGTTGTCACGTGGTCAGTTCAGAGTGAAGTACACGGTTACACTAACTCGCATTTTACAGAAACGTATAAACATCCATCACTGCATCTCGAAATACCATGCAAATGTAACAAAGTTTATCAGCAGCGTTAAATAGGATTATTTAAGTTAGAAAAATTAGTGTGCTTGTGAGCATGAGCGATTGTTTAAACATTCTATATGAATTGATAGTTATGTCGATATAATAAAGCTTTTATGTGCCATACTTGTAAACAGCCTGTCCCTTGCGCCTCATTTTAGCTTCAGAAATAAGTCTCGTATCAATCACGTCTACAACTTTTAGAGGCCCATCTCTCCCATACCTATACCCAAAGTACAAGCGGTCACTGACCTCAGCAGCCTTGGGTGTGACCGACAGTCCGGATACAGGGTGGACAGCGATGGCAGTCGTCTGCCAGGTAACGATGGCATTTGGTGCAACCTCTGATAATGTGTATTTGCCACTAGACCTGCAGAAGAAAATAAAACGCATTTAATGTATATGAATAAAAATATAAAAACATACTTGCACTCAGATAGACAAGAGGGGAAAATACAACTACAATTCATAAAGCCCAGAAGTGAAAATATCTATTCAAGTTATTAGAATTAGTTATTTCTATTATCATTTTGTAAAAATAAATTCTTTACCTTTTCATAGTTCCGGACCCGCGTGTGATTTTCTTTTAAAAACTGTGTTTTACATAACAAAACTATTACGTACTACAATTGTTTTTGTTTTGTTTCCCATCTTGTTAACACTTAAGTCTGCTCTGTCATTGGGACAGGTGGTAGAAGAGAGATTAATAATCCAGAAAGATTTCCTAGACATACCCAACAGTGACCATATTCCAAAGCCATGTTTCTGGAACATTTTTACTGATTCTTCTCACACCGGAAACAGGAGAAACTGCAGCTTGGACAATTTTCCTTGGAAAAGACGCCATCACGAAATTGGGATCTGCAATATCGGCAAGATGATTGCAATTATTATCTTATGACCATCGACACGGAGCCCTAAGATAAATGGGGCCCACTCCGCACGTGATAAGATGAGTATAACCTTATATAAAAAAAATGCAAAGCTGTTTAACAAGAAAATCCAATAATAAAAGCATCAAAATCCTTAACACATTATATTAAATATAGAGAAAAATAAAATCAAAGTACAAAAAGAAAGTAAAATCAATATGGAAATCTTGTAAGAAATTGGTTTCTAATTTACTTCTAATCCATAGAAACTCAAACTAAAGGGAAATATTTAAAATCGTTTTCCTAAGTGGTACTCACATCTTGTATATTGATTGTCGTACACTAATCCGTCTGTTAGTATAACCACTTCAGCATCCTGCAAGTTATGGGGGTAAATATTGTAAGAACTGAAAACGCTTCGACTATTCAAACTTAAATCCGTCAAGAGAAAGCTAAAAAAAATACCAAACTGTATATACAAGAATATAACAAAGTATTTAAAGACAATAAAAACATGCATAATAAACAATAACAAAATGCATACAGTGTGAAGAAAACAAAAATAGCAGACTTACTTTGAACACTTTGTTAGCATCGGAACCCTTTGAAGGGTATGGAAACCCGCTGAGGAACATGTCGTACCAGAACCCGTAAAACATGAAACTGTAGTCGTAGGACACAAGCTCTTCGGTGATCTGAAACAAGTTTACCAAGTAGTCAGCATCTTGTCAGCTCTTGTGGCTACTGCCTAGGATTAGCTATTGTAGCTATGAAACTTCATTGAGTTTTAAAGATCAATCAAGTCAATCAAGTTAACATGTTGTAGTGAACTATACTAACAAGTGTCCACTCAAGTAAATTGTAAATGGTTATCTAGTATACCAATGCATGTTCTCGGATAAAGCTTGTGTTTACCATTTCCTGTGTGATGTCGTTTCCAGACTTGAGAAGCTGGACGTTCTTGTCGGCAGACAGCAAGAAAACAGTGGTGTTGGGCTTGGCACTGATCACGAGATTGACCGTGTCTCCTGGCTTTGCTGTTTCTACGGTAAACCCGACATCTACCTGTCAAACAGTCAAGACGGAATCATAATTGTTCTTATAGTTCTTGGGAAGTTTTGGAGTCACCAAGGGCACGCATAGGTAATATTTTTTTCATATCAGTACATATCTATTAAGTTTACACTATCATTATTTAAAATTGTGACTTACTGGGTTGTCCATAGTAGCCTTTACATTGATGGACAAGCTGTCTGGAACTACTTCGCCATTGTCTCGCAAGTAAAATGCTAGAACGCGGCAGTGGGGTGCCATCACCGGTGTGAGTGTGAATGAGATGGAAAACGTTTGATTGCCGGCCTCCACGGGGGAGGCGACCTCGGACTCAAAAACCATCGTCCCTTTTGCGTAAACCTGAGATAAAGAGATAAAAACCATAGTCATTTTGAGACAGAAAGCAAATGCATCAAGCGCGAACCCAACCAGAAAATACCAACAAGGATTTTTCCGTATTACTAGAAACACTGAGTAATGATAAACCAATAGCTTATTTATTTTTTAATTATTCCGATTTTCAATAGCTTGGATAATTTTATCTTCTTACAAAATCACTAAATAAAGGATGAGGCTAGACGGTTAGTGCTTGGTTTGACTTTTCCTTTATGACGTAACAGATCAACGAATCCAACGGCGCAACGGTTAGCGCATGTCACCAAGACAATGACGATTGCTTGTCCTGGGTTCAGATCTCGTCTCGGGTTCATTTGCAGTCTTTCGTGCGCAGAGCATTGAGATACCATCCACATGTTTTTATTATTATTGATTATTATTAATAAACTGATTTGAGCGAAAATAAAATGAGCTTTGTGTGTACACTCACCTGATAAGTTATACGCTTCACTGGTTCTGTGGTGCGAGCTGTAAACTCTACTACTTGACCCACCTTCGAAAAAGAGCAGAACCAATTGCTTCAACACATTTGACTAAACTTCGATGTAGTTTATAAATAATTTACTTGTAGATCCCATTCTAGAATCAATTAAAAACAGTTTTTATTGATTATACGTGCTGTTTATATTATTCGCAACATGTTTATATAAAGACAACACTTCCAGCTTTTTCTTTAGGTTTCTCTTTATTTTTCTCGAACGTAATGTGACTCTAGATGAAATTATAAAGGAGAGAGAAAATGTAAAATAAAAGTCAAGAAACCTACTTCCGGATTCCGTGAGGTCAGAAGCAGGTGCAGGAAGTTGCCACTGGGGGAGTCTGACCTCAACACCGTTACACCTCTTGTCATGTTCATCACTGTTGCCTGCAGCAGCATCACAATAGTGAGTCCTACTGAGATGGCGATATTTACTGAAATACTAGGATTTCCTAAATAACAGCAGTCAGTTACTGCTACTTTACTAACTACCGATGTGCTCTATTATACTGGTTAATTGATAATTTTACAATAACAGTTACTGAGATAACACTAATTACTTAACTTTTGTTAGGTCGTGTGATACTATGTTACATTATAATAATTGTTGAGATACCACTAGGTACTGAACTATTGCTGGTTAATGGGATTCCATTTGTTACTGATGTACTATACTAGCTGCTAAGATAACACTAGTTACTGACTAGCTACTAGATAATGAGATACTATTAGTTACTAATGGGTAATGCTTGTTAATGAGCTAGCACTAGTTACTGACCGACTATTAGTTAAGGTGGTACTATTAGTTACTGATGATCGATGCTAGTTACTGAGATGCCCACAATGTGCAGTAGTGACCGGCGGAGTGAGCTCTACTCACTAGTATCTCGATCCTCTTGGCGTTTTCTGGCACGTTGACTTCAATGGAGAGGAATCCGTTCACGGTTAAGGTTTTTTTCTCTTTGTACTGCTCGGAGAACTCGGGTATCTCATAGAATGATGGGTGGCCAACGACGGGAAAGTTTTTCTGGTCCTTTGACGACTGCAGAAGAGTGGTGGTGTTGGTGGTGTTGGTGGTGGTGTTGGTGGTGGTGTTGGTGGCAGTGGCAGTGGCAGAGTTGTTGGCTCTCAAGATGGTTATCTCAAAGTCGACGGTTACCGACTCTGGGTTCGTGAAGATGGTTCCGTCATGTCGCGTCACTAGCAGCTGCACACAGAGGTCAAAGTGCCATCAGCGCGTGACATCACACGGCCTCGATGTTTATTTTTAACCACTCGACATGACTTACATAATTAAGGTTTGCTTTTGGTAATTCGGCAGTGAAAGCTTTTGAGACCGGACAGTTTCGGTCAAGTCAATCAGTCAACCTAACATTCGGACCAATACCGTAGACTGCCTCAGCAGACGGCCGATGTTTACTGTTTGTCATTTTCCTAGAGACACATAGACACAAACTGAGGTCATAAGAACACGAGTGTGGATACAAATATTTAAAAATAACAGCTTGTCAGCACAGCATCACATAGAAATATTCTTACTATTCTTTCATTATTTCTTCTTAGCATAATCACGTCTCCAATTGTTGATTGTTCAGCAGCAACTCTATTCTATACATTGTATTTACACAATAGCATCTTTCTCTTTTTTCTCTTTTTTCTTTTTTTTTCTCTTTTTTCTCTTTTTTCTTTTTTCTCTCTTTCTTTCTCTCTTTCTCGCTGCCATCACAAGGATCATCTTTTGACACTTACGTAGGCGGTGTACAGAAGCCCCGGCTTAAAGTTCTTAGGAGAGATAGGTAGAAACTCCACTTTAGCCAGGAAACTTTTAGGCTCAACCTCGGCCTGGGTCCCTGTCTGTAGGCCTGTGGTGGGGTCCGTGACGTTGACGATAATCTGTATGATGGTGTAGTCGATAAACGGTTCTTTCCCGATAAACCTGTTTGGGAAGGTCTTATTCACAAGCTCGACAAGATCGCTGGTGTTGAAGGTAAATGGAAACTCGCCTTTGGAATCCAGCTGTCAGAATAAAAGCAAGCACAAAACAAAGACTTGGTGAGTTATTGTGTCATTGTCAGTGAAGAAAGAAAGGATGAAAATCAGATCTTAACGATCAGAGGTGTGATTTTTTTACAGACGAAGAAATGTTTACTCACAGTTCCGTTGACCGAGATGTTTGGTTGTGGTGTTTTCTCCCAGTAGTACTTAAACTTCGCTGTCACTTCTACCTTTGCTCCTACCAATGGTTTGCCAAAAGTGTACCTGTATATAATATAAATATATGTGAATGTTTTGTGTGAACTTACATTTGAGTAGGGGAAGAAAATACTGCCATACATCATTATGGTGATGCACTCTTTTAATACAGACTGCATGAATAGTCGTAGAGTATAGTCTTTGCATATACCAAATACACACACAAGGGATATTTTAAGAATGTGTTCATGCTCACACGCACACATACAACGACAAAACACGGCGTAAGGGCGATCACTCATAGGAGGGGACAACTCACTTGGCACTGGCTGTTCCCCGGACAGGGTCAGTGGCGAGGATGCTGGATGGCACGTCCACTCTCGCCTCATACTTGGGCAGCACTAAAACAGATGTCAGCGTCTTTAGAATAGTTTTTAAAAAAGCAGTTCGCTATAAAGGTGTATGGTGTGTGCAAACGGTAGCTCAAATTAGTTTTTCAGTGTTTTAGACAAGTAGACACGGGGAAACAATGGTGATAATAACTTTTTCTCGTTACTTTTTATGTCACTTTAACTGTACTCACCATAGTCTGCGACAATAAAGGTCTTTGTCTTATTCACTCCCTGGGGACAAGATTAGGTAATGGTTATAAATGCAAGACTTACAAATTGTCGTAGTTAAAAATAAAGTTTATAAATAAACTGACTGAAAGCCAAGAGCGATGACTATCATCCAAGGTTTGTCCTTTTTTAGGGTCAAAGACAGTTCTAGGACTAGCTCACTGCATAAACAAACGTATCTTTATATATAATTATATATGCACACACATAAAAGATCTGTATGAAGTAGATTACTGAACTGTTGATGCCCTACATCCACACAAAAATAAGTTTGTATCATCATATTTAGCCATTTGATTAAGGTCTGCCGGTCAGTCCGCCATTATTTATTGTCATCTTTTCGAAAATTAATAAACTCGCCGTACAAGCCGTATTGTAGCTGCTTTTTATTTCTCTTCGTCGAAAACTTCTCATCATCTATGTGAAGTGAATAAAACTTACCAGCACTTGAGCCTCGATTGTCCACACGCCCAGATCAAGATGGTCAGAGGTCGGTATGCTAAGTTCCACTACTCCAGAGTTGTTTCCCGACACACCCGTCCACTGGCGTACGATGCTGGAGGATCGGTTCTGCACGAGCACACATCATTCACGGTTTGTGACAACATAGCAAGACGAAGTTCTGTCTGTAGCTCAGAAGATGCTTTCTTTGGACGTACGTTACCAAGACAAGATGTGAGTTCACGTTTGTGTGTGTGTGAATGAGAGAGTGTGTGTGTGAATGAGAGAGAGAGAAAGAGAGTTACTTACCCTGACAGATACGTTCATAGGCTCGTTCAGCACAGTGAGGTTAGGATTCATTGCCAGAATCCTCATACGAACTGAAAAAGAATTGGTTTTTTTTAAAAAAACGGAAGACTAAAGATTTATCGCATTCAAATATAAAACGAGAACAAATTTAGGGGACAAATGCTACTAAAAGTCTCACACATGTATGGTGATCGACTAAGCACAGCATTAGTTCATTGAAAACCAAGGCTTGGAAAAAGTTCTCTATCCCGTTGTGCCTGAGAATGACCTAATCTGATTTTATGAATAATTATTTAATAAGTTTTCAGATAAAATTTCCTGATGGCTCACGAATGATCTGATATCGTAGCAAGACGTCTTCTTCAGGCTCTTGGAGCTGACAATATAAATGATTGAGACAGAGAACCAGATGAAGAAGGCAGAAGGACATCTTTTATTTATTAATACTATTTGTACTTATTGACACGTGCTATTCTCATTCTGGTTCAAAAGATGACATTATTCCGACGAGACAATGAATTCCAACCCGTTTCTCCTGGATTGTAGATGGCCTTGTCAGTCTGCACGAAGATGGAACAGCTCTTCTTCTCCGGTATCAGGCCCCCTGATTGGTTGAAGCTGACGTCACCTGTCGCGACTACGCGGATCTCGAACTGTCGCTGGTAGAACCACTCAAAGTAAGGATTGCCGCTGTCTGGGATCGGAACATCTCTGGGGATCTGCCCAGGATATAGCATTGTTATGTCACAGCACTGTGTAATGAGACAATAACATTGTTATGTCACTTCACCAGCTGATGAGACTGCACACAGCACAACAGCTTCATATTTACTAATTCAGACATTATACACACTCGCTGTCATTCTTTCTCAGAAAAAGCGCGCAAATTCATATAGAACTATTTCTGCGGCAAAATCATCGCTCTTTGAATCGTTAAAGTGGCTCAGATAGCAAAAGTCATATTTTTTCGCGAACTAAATCTTTGTCAACCTTAAGTTGACATTAATTTACAATAATTTAGATATCTACTTACCATTAAATTGATCACAGATGGGGAGCCTGAAACAACAAATAACTTAGTAAGTAAATTTTGATTATTTGTGAGTCTTTTCATAGTATTTACAAACAGATAACATCACATTATTGTGAGTCAAAGAAAAAGTTCTTTAATAAACAGCTGCTTCTAATATTATTATAAAAAATTGTCGGAATGTTACTGACCCTGTCTACAAGTTCACATTCCGCTAATGTCTGACCCACAAGAAAATGACTGTCACGAATGGCAAAGTTTTTTCTCTAAAAATTATTTTTATGTACAAGCTTTTCACTCGTTGTTCATTAAGCCTGTTTAAATTCTCTGGGTACAATATGGATGACATATCTTCTTGTCTCCTCTGTATAGCAAGGAGGATGATAACAGTAAAATCTTTTTCTTCATCTTACCAGCAAGGAAAGTAAAACAAATCGTACGTCCTTAACAAGCAGAGCTGCAAGCCATTTTTTTCTATTAAAAAAGTTAAGAACGGAATATGGCGAGTCTGCTTGAGAAGGGTGGTCACTCACCTCCTGTCACCACCTGAGGTTCCGCTGATGAAAGGACCCGCCCGTCTGTTGCATTCCGCAAAGTCACCTGCACCGTCGACTTAGCACCTGGAGCCAATAGCCGCACGCTGACTGGCACTGCCATGCCACGGCGCATGCGCGAGGGAAATGTTACCCAGTAGGTGGCATTACTTCTAAAATTCCAATCAATATACATAGAAAAATAAAATATTCTAGATTTTTAAAAATCAGTGATACATTCAATAAAACAACAGTCAGTGGTTTTCTGAAGAAGTTAAACTCTGAAATTGTTAGCAATCATGATTAATCACAAAAACACTCATTAACATTTACAAGAGTAAATTGTTTTTAAAGATTACCGGGTTAAGCTTAGAAGAAGTTATTATTATTGATTATATTGATTATATTGATTAATTATAATCAATAATATAAAAATAATTAGGATACAAAGAAAAACTAAAAAATACATTACCGTTTCGTTTTTGGGGTTTCCTGACCAACCACACAGTTTGCCAGAGACAGCAGCAGCACAAAGGAGACGACTGACAAAGCCATCTTACTACAGAGAAAAGTGAGATGTGACTCTCATAAACTGAATGTCCTCTGTGGCTTTTTCTCTTTCTTTCCTCGCAGTTCTAGTACCTACCACCCTTAGAGACTGGAATTACAAGCATAATTAAACCCAAAAATTAAACCAAAGAGCACAAATATGAACATTCTTCAATCATCCACATTTCTTTTGTTCCTTTGAAAAATAAAACTGTCCAAATTCATTATCCTTAATATAATTTGTTTCAGTTTTCTGTTAATGAATCAGTGAGAAACATGTTCTGTTAAAAAGCAAGATAATTTCAACTAAAATGCAAATGAAGTCAACACAGTAAAAATAGCTTTTTCAGGAAGATTTTTTTTTATTTTGGTAACTGATAAGAAATCTCCAGTATTGGAGTCTGACCACTCCACCTCAGCTGTTCACAGTGAATGGCAAGCTAGGTGTTCATGGTGGTTGACGTGGTCAATGTTCACAGCGGATTTAATTTTGGTGGAGTGTGGTAGCAGTACAGCAACAATAAGAATATTATGAACTCTTTTAATAACAGATTTCTCTCAAAAAAAGAAGCACATATTGCAAATTGCAGAAACTGACTTTCTACCTGTATTAGTTGTTGTTTTTCTTTGGTGGCAACAAGCAATGTTCTGATAACAGTCATAGTAACTCACCAACGGCCGTCGACTGGATTCAAGGGTCCCCTACACTTTTGCTCTCTGCCAAGTGTCGCTGGTTGTCCCTCAAAGTTCAACTGCTGTTCAAATGTCCCCAGAAAAACACGCACCTGGCCGCGCGGTTGACTCTACGGACTGTTACGTAAGACACCAACGCTTTTATAGCATTTGTACATAGCGGCAGGTCACGTGTCGTAAGTAGGTCACTGAATCACCGTGTTGCACCTGTCTTTTGTTTTGGATTCTTTTTCATGACAAGCAGTTGCAGTGCGGGGATGACGTGGGAGGCTGACAACAGAAAGTAGGAAAGGCTTTAATGAAGGTGGGCAGGAAAGGATGGGTTTGACCTAGTGATGGAAGGTAAGAGCACGCGAGGTCAGTCTTTGCTGCATCTGACCTGACAGGTACGCGGGGTATGGAGGTCACAGGCGGTGTCGACTGTCCCTGTGTGTCGCTGTTTGTGTCTTTCTTTGCCAAACCTGTACTTGAGGTAGAGGGTGAGAACAGAACTGGCTGACGAGGAGGCTGAGGAAACATGGAATGCAATAAACTGTCAGGGTTGTGACCTTTTGTATTACACACACATGTCAAGGATACTAACAGTAATATTATTATGTCATTTAAAAAATAAAAAAAATAACAGGAATGAACTGTAGCCACTGTTTCTGGAAAGATAATTATTTGTTACTGATAGAGGCCACACACTGTTTCACGATAAATATAAAAGAGATAAATGAATCAACTTTAGGTATGGACTTCAAAATTCTACATTTATACACGAAAAACGTTAGTTAAAATAATAATGAAGTCCAAAATTATATCAACATTACTAATTCTACTACTACCAAAACTTACAACATATAACATAACATAAATTTATCTAAATAGTTTTAATTATTCAACATGCTCCATTGCTGTATCCAAAAATCTTTAATCAATGTACATTGCCTAAAGAAGTGCTCGACAGTTTCATTGTTTTGTTTACAAAAACTACAAAAGGGAGCTGTTTACATTTTTCTGGCTGGTCACATCAGCATTAGAATTAATGTGTTCTACAAGAAATTCTTTACTACACGTTAGAATTCAGTCGCTAAAAAAGACTTTTTAAATGTCTCATAAAATCTCTCAAGAAAGGATTTTAAAAATTTCATTACCAAATGGACATATTTATGACCAAAATTATATATGATCATTGACTCTGGAGAAATAATTGATATCACTCCTCGAGTAAGACCACCATTATAAGATGACATCCGCCTTAACTCCATCCACTTGCTCTTGTAATCATTTTTATCAGCTTCAAGAACAAATTTCGTCCAGAATAAAATTAAAGCTGTGTACGACTACACCGCAGCCTCCTTCTGTGGACCCCTACTTTCATACCCACATACTGAAGTCTCCACAAGTCATTCATGTATAAAACCGTTAGTATCTTCCATCCTCTCCCAGCTTCATTAAACAAATTCAAAAGACAAAAAATGTTTAAATCAAGGTAAACCGTTCATCTCTGACACTAAGCCCCAGTCAAACACTCAGACGAGGACACAAGTTGACATATCAAGGAGTTTACATAAACAGAAAACATTTAACATACTCAAGACGACCAAACCTAGTCACCTACTCACCGAGATGTAAAGACAAGCTGACAAAAAAAAAAAAAAACACAGAAAGCAAGAGGTTAGGACTGACTGTGTTCTTGGCAGTACACAAAGAAAAGAGAGGAAAAAAACAAGAAAGAAGGAAAGAAAGACGAACAGAGCAAACTCCATAAATAAAAAATCAACTAAATTTTTAACTTTCATTTTATTGCTCTTTATCTTTCTTTCCTCATTTAAAGCAGGGGTAACACTATTTAACATCTTCAGTTCATTTCCATTGATGATCCTTATACGATACTCCATCTGGGATTGCGTTCGAATGTCAGAAATCGAAAAAAATAATAATAGAATATTGTAGACACTAGCGGACAACGATGTATCTGTACCTCTCACACTCAAAATTTCTGCCAGCTAGTTGAACAAAATAACACAAAATACTTTATAAAAGAAACAAACGGAGTGGGGGGGCACTAAGTTGTCGTCCTAACCTTTTGACCTTATGTGTAATCGAGGGCCACAAAACCTCTCAGTAGCCTTGTTCTGAACTCGCACCCCAGGTGCTGATCAGGTGAGAAAGACGCAAGCAGCGATACCTTCACCGGGTACCTCCATCCACCCCGTTTACTTGCTGGGCCAAACAAACTGAAGACTGACCTCGTGTAGCAGTGAGCTCCATGTGTGCTCCCTCCCCCGCATTCTTTCTCGACCTTCGGTAAACATTCGGGCCTTTATTTAACCAAAAAAATATTTGTCTCAATATTTGCGCAATAGGGACATGGACAAGTGGAGAGAGAACTCGAGCTGTGTGGATGCACTGTCTCAAGTTGAATAACCAAATATTTAACCGTGTAAACATCCAGCTATCGCTGTATCTAAAATAAACATTTCCTATCCCATATATCTCCTGCACATTCGGAAATCTGTTTCTGCGTAATTAATTAAAACAGTTATAAGAAACAGCTTACTTGTCCTCTTTAACTCCCAAATGCCACCAAAGAGAACTACACCTGGCGAAGGATTCGCTCCACTGTCGTAAAAAGGTAGCAAGTGCATGCATGGGACAGCAACTCTCCGCCACGTGTATGCGCTCCCCAAAGGCAAACACTTGTGTACACTCTAATGTTTTCAGGGAATTTGGTTAACGAGGCACTTGTGTACACAGTGTGCAAGCACACCAATGTTGGTCCATCCTCTCGCAGAGCTCCACCCTTTTACAAAACACAAAAGGACTGGCCAACAATTAACATAGTTAATGTCACAACTTGTAAACTTCAAGATGATGATGATGATGAGGAGGAGGAGGAGGAGGAGGAGGAGGAGGAGGATTTCGCAGTAGAAGAACAGTCGATTAATACAATGGTAGAATAAATGATGAACGGAGTACAGCAGAATTAGTAGAACATTAGGATCAGGTAGAGTAGAGCAGTGGAAATAAAAGTCTTGCATGATGCTATTATATCATTTATTTAAAATGCCCATGTAATTGTTTTAATAAAAGTCCATCTGTATTTGTGTACTTTTCCCCCATCATCTTGTTTATAGAAAACATTAAATCCTTTGACTAGTTATCGGGATACTTGTTAGAACTTTATTAAAAAGTGAGTGTAATAATCTCTAAAGGTAAGATTCTTGTGTGTGTGTGTGTCCGTCCGTCCGTCCGTCCGTTAGACTACAAAGCTGGATGATTTCCCATGATACAGATCGGGCTAAAAAAAATTCCCCATCCCCTTCAGCCTTTCATTCTCTTGCTTTCTTCTTGACATAACAAGAACATCAGGACAAGAGTCATGTTTACAGATGAAATCTTTTATTTCTTTATGCACTTTTCTACCATTACTGAATTCAACAGCATTTGAAACAGTTTCACATAAATTCAATTATGGAATGCAATAATTCTTAAAGGCCCTGCTAAAGTAGAAGTTTCATAATTTTCTGAGAAAAAAGTTCTTGAATAGAGAAATAAAGGTTAGTCAAAAATAAAATAGTTTTATGGACTTAAAGATATATAAATTCCGTCACTATATCAGAAGATATAAATACTTAACCTTTCTGGATGAAAAGGAACAGATTATTGTATTTATGAAATATTTTATACACAGACGAAATATTCTTGGTAATCGTGGGCCTGATGTTATTAAGATTAGAGTGTTGTGCTGGGCTAGTGTATTCAACAATGGCGGCAATGATGTAACAGGATTTCTTAGTCCGTTTGATCACTGTTTCAAATACAGTAATTGCAAATCATGTTGTGTAGTGCACAAAAACATAGTAAACCTGTAAAGGAAAGTAAAATATAACTATAACTGCAACACATTTAAATGCAAACTAGTTTTTCTTCTTCTGTCTACAGCAGCAGGGAACAGGTAATTTCGACAATTATGTTTTAGCAAATGAAAACAACTTTCTTGCCTCTTTTTCTGAATAAAGAGGAATTATGCACTTTCGTTTCCTTGCTGCCGTAAGTGCCATTGTCTCGACAATCAAAACCACTGTGGAGCTTGACATGTCACCAGGTCAACGTCTACGCATGACAACGTCTCAGAATGAAGACAAAATTGAACATCAAGATGAAAGAAAAACAACAAGATTTCACTGTCCATGGCAGCCTACCCCAGGCTGCCTTGACTTATAAACGATTTCTATGGTAAATTGTTGTTGCTTTCGTCACATGAATGTCTTACTTCAATTCTGAAAATAGATAAAAAGAAAGTTTGTTTAATTTCAAAAAGAGTACAAAATCCCTCAGACCATAGAGGAATCATAGTGAAAAGATTTTTTTAAAATAATCATTTCTCGAGGACAAAACATTCTTTTTTTGTAATAGTCGCTGCATTCAATATTATTTTAGATGGAGGTACTTTCATTCTGAATTAGATAAGTTTTCAAGACGTACGTCATTGAATAAAACTGAATAAATGATTCAGAGAACATAACTTGAAAAATGTCAGTTGTCCACTCAGTGGACTAAAACAGAAAAAAAATGATAAAGAAATAGCAAGAAAATTCCTTCAAAAATTACATAGAAAATTCACCAAGATTTCTAAACCACATACAAAAAAATAATCTAGTTTAATAATCTAGAGAATTTCTCAAAAAGTGAGATGTTCTAAAACATACATTTACCCGAACAGCCTGGTTTTTACTTCTTAGGCTTTTTCTTCAGGAAGGAACAGTTCTGGTAGTTCTCTACACGATCACAGACAGACGTGCTCTGTGTATCTTTAGGCACGTAGTAAACAGTCTTCTGGTTGTCTGAAAAAAATAATGTTTTGTTATTTTCAAAATTTCGAAATTTCAAGTAAAATGTGTCATACTGATAAATACTTTCGTGCTAACCAGAAGATTGTATTAATTAACTCTTTGACATTTTCGGCTAACACATTCATCCCGAATTTGTTTCCTAATAGTAAAATTTTGTAAACCAACCAGGATAGTAATAATCAGAGATGGTGATTGGTATCTCCTTGATTTTCACAGTGATCCCATTTGTCTCGATCATTGGAAGGACTAATGTCCTCGTCTCTGGCCCCATCTGCAAAAGAAAGCAGCATCGATACCGTTAGCATTACAACACCTTTTGCCAGCTCCTACCTGAAACTTAGCTTTAAAATAGCCTGCACATTGACAAAAGGTGTTCTCACCATTGCAGAGTGCTCTTAAAGACTTCAAGCTGTTTTCTATTTACGTTTCTCAAAAACCTTTAGTGGTCTGAAGTGTTTCTGGACAATGTGTCCCTGTGTTTCGTGTCATGCTTACGACTAAGACAGTGCGGTCGCTGTAAAAAGTATTTGTTAATATTATTCTGCTTAGGCTGATGTTCCTGTTTGTGTGCAATGCATGTGTACTTGCTTTTAAGACACTTTTTAAACTAAAACATAAAAAAGGTTGGTCAACACTAGCTGAGTCTATCCTACATGCAGTACTTTGTGTAACAACCTGTTCATATAAAAGTATTTTCTCACCTCTTCATAGTAATAAGTGACCTTTTGGTCACCCTCTTCCTCCATCTGAGAGCCGATGACACTGTAGTCTGGACTCTCTTTGTCCACAGAGTAGCCTGTAGGAAGACCCACCGACACCAGCGTCATGCCGCCAACCTGGCCGTCGATCCTACTGAACTCCACCGTCAGGATGAACGATTTGTCATCGATTAGCTCCACCCGGTAATTCAGCATGTACATATTGGAGTCTATCCTGTTACCCACGTTATAGTTCAGGTTCACCTGTAACAAAAATTGAAATTAATACTTACTTAAATATTATTGCCGATGAAACAGTTCTCTAGAAAATAAAATCGAGATGAATATACCTGACAAGACAGCCCGCTTCTAGGTAGACCAGGTATTTACTGATTGGTGTGAAATTTCGAACATGATGTCATGAAAATATATAAACTGTTATCATACAGTGTTCTCGTCTTGACATGTAAGCTATAGTAAGTAGATGAAAAATATTCATCATATACATATTTTTTGCAAAAATAGCGCGAACTGTAAAAGTATGAATATAAGTGATAAAATTGAGAAATATTGACATCTGGTTTAAATATATTCCGTACTATGAAAGAAACTGAATATTTCGTGCGTAGTATTCAATTAATATATGTTTTTATTCTCACCGCGGCTACGGCGATTCCAGAAAAGTTGCCATTAGTTCTCGCCAGAATTTCGACGGATGAAGGAATATCATTTCCCTGAAAGAGAACCAAAAAATCTTAAGAATATCCGGAGAGAAAGATAAAGTCGTTTATTTATCATCAGCAAAAAGAAACAGATTGAGTTTAAAATGACGAACATGTCAAAGTAATTTTAATTCACATCAGACCAGCTGAAGTCCTCACCACTCACATCGAGGAAACCACATGCCACACAGCAAACAAACACACATAGGCACACGTACACTGGCAGTCAACCTGTCCGATGTTTCTATATTTTATTCTTACCGTGATCGGGATCTCGACTTGCTGCAGCAAGATTCTGGTGGAGTCGTCAATAGTGACGTTAGCTCTATGACGACGTCCACCGGAAGTCCAGCCCACCGTCACCGTGACAGGAGCGGATGTAGGAGAGTACAACACGGCCGCCATATTTGAGAGGGCTTGCAGAGCAATCACTGTGTCCTGTCAATAATTGTAAACTTCTTTTAATCGTTTCGATCAAGCGGAATCCATTTTAGTTAAACGATATAAGAGACAATATAACACAAAGATGTTGGGCTATATTCATCGTTATTGTCAACAAATTCCTCAAGTGGACCAATCGTCGCGACTGTTACAGCGACTAGCGCCATTACTTCGTCATCATGCACAAGAGAAACAGCGGGGAGAAAACTCCAGGTACGTGAACTCTGTGCAGCACCCAGAATCCCTTTACCTGTGTGGATATGAAGCCGCCCTGGGAACCCCGCTGTGACGTCAACCACCGTACGATTGGCAGAGATTTTGAAATATCATTACGTAGTTGGTACGTCAGCAGAGCATATGACGTCATCTCCACGTTGACAGCGTCTGTATCGCGTTGCCAAGAATAGTACGTCTGTTGGACAGCAGGCTTGGGGCGCTCCCAGTGCGTCGTCAGGGACTCTAAGATAACAGAGAAACACAGACTTTTAGTGAGACTGCAGGTAACAACTTTCACAGTTTGGTAAGTAACTCACATCAGACTACGCCAAGTCGTCAGGTCTGTATTAGTCCGTCAGTCTGCTTGTCTGCTCGTCCCTTACTATGCCTCTCTTTGCGTGACTTACAAAATAAAACTCGCTTTAAATCGTAGAACTTTTTTTCCTCTGTCCGTGTTCGTTGAGCTTTTCATCATGGGAACCAATATGACTGATGTAAACTTTACTTTTTAAGATCTCACCCTGATGCAAGATTGTGTTTCGTAGCTAAGATAAATATCCACACACACGCACACGCACGCACCTGAGCATCCTAAAGTCCGAACTAGTCGGGATTCTTATTTTTCTCTAATGATGCAATAATTCTGTCCGACGAGTGAGTACCTGTAATTGCCCGTTGCTCCAAAAGGCGCAAGGCATTGTCCTTCTGTGGGCTGTTGGCCAGGTGCAGGGCGTAGGTGACAATGGCGAGCTCATACGGGTCACTCAGCTGGTTAAGCTCGTTTTCCAGGTACAGTTGGGCCTTTGAGATAGAGCTGCTCACCTGCCAGGTAAACGACGTATCAGTGATATCGCTTTGTTCATAGTTCGGGGGTAACTACACTATATATATATATCACACAGAACTCACTTTTCTCAGTTAAACACACTACCCCCACACTCACTCACACACACGAACACTCATCTAGAAAATTAACCAGGTGGTCCCAAGCTAGTGGCTAACAACAGAAAAGGACTGAGGAGATAAAATAAGATTACACAAGTACTTACCATACCATCCGTGTCGAGGTTCAGCGGCGATTGAAGCGCCTCCAGCAGCGTGATCATGACGTAGGCTGTCAAGGCCACACCGGTGCCCGACCCTCCCTGTGCACGTGCAGCCAGAAACAGTTATAATTAAATCTTGCTCTAAGTGATTGGTGTAACGCTTCCGTCACCAGTGCAAGAAAAAAAAAACAATAAAGTTTCAGATTTCGAGCATAGGCTTGTGCTTGTGCAAATACGTATACAAACAATTTTTCTTCTTTTTAATGCAAACATGATCAAACACAGTCTCTTACGCTCGCTCTCTCTCTCTCTTATATATCACCTGTAGGCTCTTGCTGAAGACAACGCCAGGCTCGGGGAAGGTTCCGTTTTTGTTTTGAATGGAGGTTATCCATGTGATGGATTTTTTTATTATTTGGGGATCGATGGCAATGATATCTGATCCCAGATGAGTGGACTGGGCGAAGCACTTTGTGACGAACGCGGTCAACCTGTGACAGTTGTGACGTGAGAACGTGAGTGGCGTGACGGAGTGTCAACAACACCAACAACTGGAAGCTGTTGCAGAAGGAGGGACAGCATGTTGCATAGCAACTCGTCTTCTGGTGCTGACGAGGTCAGTGCGTAGGTCAGTGTTGGCTTTATAAGAATTAGACTGCGTGCGCGTGTGTTTTGTGTGTGCGTGAGAGTCAGAGCGAGATAGGGAGAAAGAGAGAGGTGGTGCAAGGGTAGATTTACATGTATCTACATAAGCAAAACATGCAATAGCCATACATTAATTTTTTTGACAGTCTTAGAGTAAAATTATCGTTTGAACCAGATATATTTTTCCAGAGGACTTAGAATATGGCGTGTTATGCTTGATATAGGCTATAACCTGTACTTGATTGTGCTGCACATATGTGTGCTCTGGAAGACAGAGACACTGTGAGCCGTTGATGAATTTCATTAAGTTCTGACACTGACAAACAATAATCAAGCACAGACCTGGGCAAAGGCCGGCCCGCGGGCCGGATCCGGCCCGCCTCCTGTCTGACCGTCCCGCCCGCTGGCCCGCCCGCCAGTATATATACTATATATACAGTATTGGGTAAAACTGAGTTAACTATATTAGTCCGGCCCTCTAAAACCATCCCAATTTCTCATGCGGCCCCTTGGGAAAATTAATTGCCCACCCCTGATCAAGCAGCTTTGTATCAACAGACAAAAAAGAATCTCGTGGTTCTATTGAATCAAGAGATGAGTACACACCACATACTACCAGACTTCCCCCCGCTCTCTCCAAAGGCGCTGTATGACCCGTCCTTGTGTTGGTACGTGAGTTCTCTTTGGTAACCTGCAAGTGTAAAAAAAAAATCCATTTATATACGAGCATAATACATATCTGACTTGATATGACTGCTTCAGTGATGCATGGTGCTCTTCTTTATCGTTTTCCTCTGAAGGTTTTATCTGCATCATGACCAGCCTTCTTCGGAATCATCCGCCGTGACTTCCAGTTACATTCACTGTCAAGAATGTCTTCAGTTTGCAGTCAATGGTAGCAAGCCAACCTTCTGTCCTGTTTATGCGAGAGTGGGACCAATCTGTAGATAATGTGTGTCTGTAACAATGTATCTCACCCACCTTTCAGCATATAGTCCTGAGCCTTGGCAGCCAGTTCCGGTGTGTAGGTGTTCGTGCGCTTCAAGTACAAGATAATAAAGACGTTGGGCGCGAAGTAGATCATGTTCTGCTCGCCACAGCCGTACGGCATGCGCAGAAGGTCGCCTATGTTCTCCATGACAGGTCCCAACAAGTCACCTGCAATACGATGTTACATCACAGTATCTAGTACAAACTCCACTCACCATTCTTTTGACTGCCATGACACAAAGACTTCTTCTACACCAATCTCTAAAACGGTTTTATAACGGAGTGAAAAACCACAAATGAGCGTTAATTCTAGAAGGACGATGCTAGTGACCACAAGTTTATGATCCAAAGTAAACCCTGTTATATTTTAAAGGTTTTTATTATTGATACATACCAGCTATTGCGACAGAGATGTGTTGTGAGCCCTGTACTACGCCACTAGGGAAGGTGATGTTGGCGATATGTGAGAACAGGACTCCCGGCCTCACGTCCAGAATTATGGACTCTGCCTCGGACTTCGGCGTACCCTCCGGCTGCAACACAAAGAACTTCATCACCTTGGCCTCTGACATCGAACTTATAGTGAGGAACTTCATCACGGGATGTTCGTAACAAGTTCATCACAAGTTCGTAATTCCTGACATATCAAAATAAGTTTGAAAGCAGGTATACGAATGTTATTTAAAACCATTTATAGTAACGCTAACCTTGACAAGAAGCATTTGCTCTACACCGTCTCCAGGGACTGTGGGTGTTGTGAGGTTGACCCGGATGGGCAATGACCCCAGCTTGACCGGCGTGAAGCAGAAGTCCGTGTCGCTGACCGTGTCAGGCTCCACCTGCAGTAAACAACACTTGTTAAGAAAGATGCTGGTCTGAGTACAATACTAGATGTGTAGAGTAGATGTATTAGTAGATATTTTTTTATTTATATTTTTATACAGGCACTATACGATTTCTACTGAGGGTCTACTAATCGTGTTTACATGCAGCAACAACACAGCTTCACAACCACTTACTGTGCCGAGGTAATGAGAGACTCTGATAGACTGGCGCACTTCCTCCACCCCCTTCGGTTTTCTGTTGTTTCGTTGCAAGCGGATAACCTGTATGCCGTCAGTCTTTCCCATCGTCAGGGTCATCTAAATAAATTAAGAAGAAATGAAGACATGTTTTATTATCTAGAGACAAACTTTTCGTTGAGAAATCTTGAAAGCAGCGTTGATTTGTTTTGCTGAGCATTTTCTGAATTTACTGATAATACAAAAACATCTAGACCACTCTACTAGATCACCACAGATGTATTCAGTCCCTGAAAACAAGTAACGACGAAGCACGTGCTCAGAAAAAAACACCTGACCCACGTGATCAGTCAAGAAATTTCTGAATTTAATTGGCGGATCAGACATTTGCATCTTCGTCCCCTTTAGGTTATTTGTTTGTTAGTTTATTTGTATGTTTGTCTTCAACACTTTTGACTCCAAACTTTTTTGTGTTTTGAATTGCTAATGTAATTTTTAACGATTTTAATATAACTTTATTTAATGTTCATGGCCTAAGTGACACGGGTAAAAGAAAAGACTTTTACTTTCTTAGACAGCAGAGTTCTAGCATTAATTATTTGATAACTCATTTAAGAGGAAAAAACCTGAAAAAATTGTTTGAGCAGCCTGAGGTTTTGAAGTTTGGTCGGCAGGAGAAAATTCAAATAAAAATGCTGTTGCAGTGTTGTTTCAGAACAACTTTGAATATAAACTACATAATGTAATAAGAGATCCTAATGGGTGTTTTCCAATTCTAGGTATTAAAATTTTAAATAAACGTTTGACATTAACAAACCGAAATGTGCCCAGTGGTGGAGATAACCCTGAATTATTTTTACCATGTTTTTTCACAGAATGGGAAGATAGAAAATAAATATGTTATGGCCGCGAGGGGACTAGAACTGACCACTAAATAGACAACCAGATGTTAAAAACTACACCAGCATTAACAATGGGCCTCGAACTCGTGAGACCATTACAGAAATCATGTTAAAGCCTGACTTTGTAAAATATATGGCGAGAATTATATCATGATGAGCGTGCCTACACCTGGCGCAAATACTAGGAAAGAAAGAAGTTTAAACTATTTCTTAATTTCAGCTGAATCGTACAACATAGTAAACGAAAAAGCTGTCGAGATGTGATGAAACATTACAAAAAAAATTATTAGTAAGTGAATTCCAAAGTGTAGCAAAGAATTTCTTATGGAAATGGCATTATTATTAGAGGCAGAAAATTGTATTTATTAAGAAATGGTTGCATCAACTCACCTTCAATGCAGTGTCGTAATAGTTGAAGGCAAAGGCCTTGAGACAGATGTCCTCCCCACGGATCACCGAGTAAGGCATGTCCAAGGAGAGAAACAGTTTCAGGAAGGTTGTGATCTGTAGGACAGTACAGGTTGTCCAAATGCTCAGTTCAGAGTGAGCTACAAAGTCACATAAACTCGTATTTTACAGAGACGCACAAAACCTTCATTACTACCTCCTACTGATGCAAAGGCCACGCGAACAGGACTAAATGTAACAAAGTGTATGACTGGAATTAATAGTATTAAATGATTGAAATTTTCATTGTCTATGTAACCAAACCTCGGCGTGGTTATAACGATGAACCACTACTTTAAAATCCTATATTCATTAGGAGATATGTTGTACAGTTATTTTGACTTTGCTGAGTTTTATTTGTTATTATTCGTAGTCTCTCTTTCCCCCTTCACGTGTGTTATTACTGTTGACAGTTTTGTTTGTTTTGTTGTTGGTTTTATTTATTTTATTTATTTATTTTATTTATTTATTTTATTTATTTTTTTATTATTATTTTTTTTTTTTTTT